>PVIJ01002401.1:88870-162457 GCA_004024925.1 Scalopus aquaticus | reverse complement strand
GAAAAGGGCACAAAATGGAATAGAAAAGAACACAAGGGACCATGGAGATGGATCATGGGTGAATTGGCGGTGGGCTACCCAAGGGGAATACAAAATGTAAAAGACATAAATAACAATAAAAATATATATTTAAATAAAAATAAATAAATAAATAAAAAATGACTACTGATAAAAAAAAAATATCTAGTGAAGCCAAAAGCCAGGCCAGATTCCTGGGAGAAAGAAATCTCAGCCACTACCTCAGAGAACTCAGCTATACTCATGCTTTGCACCAGAGAAAGGCTGCCCTAGAAAAGGGTCTTCGACCATGATTTATTCAAAAGGAATAAATCAACATGACTTGGTTATTTGGCATTTCAAAACCAAGGGGGTATAGATTGTTACATGGGAAAAGCAACATTTTAAACATAGTTTTTAAAGAGTTCTCATCTGTTATTAATATTGCCATTGCTAACATCTTAGAATGTCTGGGATTTATTTTAAATATCCAAAAAAAAAAAATGGGAGTAAAACAGATAAAGCAAAAGGGGTGAAGTTGATGGCTGTGGAAAGTAACAGAAATGCACATGGGGAGTCACTGCCTTGATCTCTCCACTATTGAGTGTATTTGAAAAATGTCATATTAAAAATTTTTAGAAGAAAATGTGTAAGACTATCTTTATGACCTCAGGCAGCAAAGGGTTTCTTAAACAAGACATAAAAGGCCCAGATCACAAAGAAGAAGATCAATAAATTTGGCTACATTAAAATTTTAAACTAATATATGAGAAAAGAATGTCTTAAATAAAGAAAAAAAATGGGCCACACACTGGAAAGAAAAATTGTAATGTGTATAAATGACGAAGGATTAGTATGCTGGCTATATTAAGACCTGGTACAAATCAAGCAACCCCATAGAAAAATTGGCAAAAGATGTCATCAAAGAATTCAGTAAAGAGGAAACCCAATAGCTGGCATAAACATTTGAAATGATAATCAACCTCATTTTTAATCAGGAAAACAAATTAGAATAAGATCCCATTTCATAAATCAGATCAGCAAAAATTAAAAAGTTAGGTAATACTGGGTATGGGTGAGGAGAGAAATAACTCTTGTATACTCAAGGGGTTTTAAATCAGTACACCTCTTTGGGAAAAAAATTGGTACTATCTGGTAAATCCAAAAATGTTTATATTTTGTCCTCCAGCAAGCCTGCTAATATTTATGTTGCCTTGCACACAAAATTAAGATAATCTCTAGCATATATCTAGAAATAGAATTGCTGGGCATTTAAGATGTTGCCAAATTCCCCACAATAATCAATCATGATTCTACCAACAAAATTTGGAGTTTCCACTTTCCCTGGCCCTTTTAAAAACGCATCGATCTGTACTCAGTAGGAAGCAGATCACTTTCCTTGTAGATTTCTTCAGCCATCAGTGAGTAAGATTGAGTATCTTTTCAGACATTTCTTTCCTTTTTTTTCTGGAAAGGGTCTATTTATACCCTTTGCCTATTTTTTTTTCTCTACCATTAGAATTTCTAAGAACTTTTATTAACAAGGAAGTGTTCTCTCTGGCATTTGCTGCAAATACTTTTACCACTTCAGTGTTTGCCTTCTAACTTATTTATAGCACTCTCACCACCCAGAAATGTTCTAAATTAAATATAATGCATTTGTCTATCTTCTTTTACAACTTCATGGTTTTATGCAAAGTTTAGAAGAACTCTTGGCTTCCAATAATTTTTAAGCTCACCCATGTATCCTTCTAGACATAATTTCACAATTTATATTTGCATTGAAGTCCTTATTGGATTGCAATTTATTTTGGTGTAACAAGTAAGTAGGCATGTGCCCCATCCCCACCACAACTGACCAGACAGAAGACCTAACAACATTTATCTGTCCTTTCTACTCTGGTTGAAATGCCATTTTTATTAAACACTAAATCCTCTTGCATTCTCAGATGTGGACTCTCTTTGCCCAATGTCATATTCTTTTAATCATTATTATTTTACAAAGTGTTCCCATTTCCCATTTTCAGATTTTTTTCTCTCTTTTTCCCCACATTTGTATTCTCAGCTGAACCCACAGATAATGCTGCTCTGACCTTTTTTGTTTTATTGAAATCACATGGGATTTATAAATTAATTTAAAAACAAGCGCTGCATTTACACTATTGTTAATTCTTGTTCCAAACAAAGAGTCACTTTCCATTGAAAGCTATTAGTGACAGTTGTCATGGGCTGAATTGTGTCCTCCCCATAATTCCTATGTGGAACCCAGCACCCCAGACTAGGACCATATTTGGAGACAGCCCCATAGGAGCAGCAGGGGAATCTGAGCCCACGAAGCTGAGTGAGAGGCAGAGTAAAGGTTGAGCTGAAGACCAGAGTTAAGAGTAGATGAGAGAACCGTGACTCCCCCCATATAATCAGCCCTGGGTGAATTTACCAGTTACAGTTCAAAGGACTTGGGGGACACTGCACAGAGGGCACAGGGAACTTCAAGACCCCCTTGGCCTGGAGAAATCTATAATTTAATCCTGAAGGTGTAAATAATGCTCAAGGACTGGGAACCAGAAATCCCAGGGGGTGCAATCCACGGGGAAGTTGTGACATCCTCGAACTCCTCTGGGGAGTTATCCTTGTCTCCCACGGCCAAAGCAGATGGCAGGGTGAGTGTCTGTCTCACCCGGAGTGGGTCCTGCAACAAGTATGAATCAGGAGGAGGAGACAGCAGGAAAGACCTGGAGCAGCGCTGCAGGTGTGAAATGTGGGAAGAGGGCACATAGTCCCCCAAGAGAATATAAAGTATGAAACCTGCTTGTTTTTTGCAAAAGACCTAAACTTTCTAAGTCGTGTCTCCTAGAAGAAATTCACCCAGTTCATTAAGTCAGGCCAGTTTCACACAGGCCAAGGACGGCCTACGTGGGTTTTGTTAGGCCTTGGATGTTGACTTCTTCCTGGACAGTTATGGAGAGTTTTGACATTGACTGCTTCTGTTAAATAAGAAGACAGGGCGATCACAAGAAAAGGGGTGGAAAGGGGGGACAGATAGATTTTTCAACAGAAAAGAAATGTCATTTACGGAGCAGTATCAGACATCAGCGTTGCGGGGAACAATTCGGATGGGGCAAATTAAGCGTAGGTTCCTGTGATGGACTGTCTCTGCACAATCGGTCAGGTGACCGTAAGTCTGGCTTGAGTGGCAGCTGTGTTAACAAACTGGAAGGAAGATTGATGCCCATCCGAGGCCAGGGAACGAACAGAGTAAAGAGCTCTTTCAGACCTGCACCAGTCAGGGTATAAATATGTATCACTGGCTTCTACGGTGAGTTATGATTTCATTCTCCTACTAGTACCTGAAATCCAGAGAGGCCATTTGTCTCATCTCTGTATTGGGGGTGACAGCTATAGTGCGTGGTCACACGGGGGAGATATCTGCTTGGCAGATAAATCAGGCTCCCTGAAGGAAGCTGTTGTAATCAATTTGATCTCGGTGGGGGGACCCCCTAGACACGAGAGTAGTGTCAGTGTGCTGGGGGTGGGGGGAGCCCCTCCTTTCTTTCCTGACACATCGGCAGGTGCTGTTTTCCAGCCTGTTTTGTTCCTGGGTGGGCTGGTACGTAGCGATCTGTCCCCACACTTCACTCGAGAGACTGCTGGCTTGGCCACTATAGCCCGGGACTTTTGAGGTACCTCTGTGGCTCCACCAGAAGCACATAGTCTGTTCATCTGAAGTGAACAGAAAGGCCAAGGCTGACATTCAGCCTCTAGAACGGTGGAGGAGACGTTGGCGGGAAAGCACCCGGGACTTCATTTCTTGGTCTCTTCATGGGAGCCTTGCTTTCCCAGTGCATCTCCAAAGCCCAAGGCTCACTCCGCCTCATTTTACTCACTGTCACCCGCAGGCTGATCCTCTCCTGGGCTTTTTGACTGTAGCTCCACAGAGTTGGAACTCCCCACCGCCACTTCCCGGCTGTGTGACGCCCAGAGTGTCCTTTTTCTGAGTCTCTGTTTTCTAGTTAGACAACAAAGGAAATGGCCCTACCTCTGCATGGGAAAGTATCAGGAAGAAAGGGAGACACAGAGGGAGAGGGGAGAAGGGGACAGGGAAGGGACGGCAGGGAGGGACTGGAGAAGACAAGGGGTGAGTGTGAAGCCGGAAGTGCCCTGAGAACGGTTCAAGGATGAACACGACCCCCTGCTGTCTCCAGATTTCCCCAGCCAGCCTCCTGACCCATGGGGGTGGAGGGGTGCTGCCACGTCTCTATCCAGAGAGAGATTTCAGGTTCCCTCTTTTACAGTCCAAGTTTCAATAACTGAAACTTGTTTAAGTGCCCGCTGCATCATCAGACAGAGAGGCCACGCCTTCACCCTCGGGAAGGGGAATTAATAACACATGGCCGAAAGCCTCAGTTTTATCTTATTTTGTCCTCCAAGTCAGGCTCTCTAAGTCAGACACTGAGGGAGGGAGGACTTAAGCGCACGTCCTGGGGGAAGCCTTTCCGGTCATAAGGGCGAACGGACACCACAGACATCGAGGCTGACACGCAAGAGAGCGGGGTGATTTAGCCCCCGCCGCGGCCGGGAGCCGCCACTCTCACGTCACCATTTTATAGATCGGCGGCGAGTTGAGGCTCAGAGAGGTCACGTGAACTTCCGGGAGGTCAGTCCTCCGGTAGGCAGAGGGGCGGGGATTATGAGGCCCCTGACGAGGGCCTCCCCGCAGCCCTGTCCTGCGCGTCCAGCCCAGATGCAGGGCCGGGGGCCGAGGGCAGGACCGGCGGGCACTAGCCGGCTAGGTGTGGTGTCCGCCCCTGCCGAGGCAGAGCAGGGCGAGGAGGTGGCTTGAGAAGGGCAAAGAAAGCATCCAAGGTGCCGAGTAAAGGTGCAGTGCACCATTTGCAGGCCTGGAGATGCCGTTGCAGAGCTCGGAAGTCACAGGGGCTGAGCGCTGAGGACTGGGCCTCTGGCATCAGGGAGCTTGGCGCTCACCTGGGGGGCCGGTGGGCTGCAGGAGGGAGTGGAGGGCCGGGAACCCCGGAGTGACCAGCATCGCATTTTGGAGTAACAGACGTTCTGCACCCCAGTGCCCTCCCAGCGCTGTCAGAAGAGGATGCAGAAAAGAGGGCGCCACCCACCCTTCTTGAGAAGGGGCAGCAAACCAACATGTCCTGTAAGCCAGGCCCTGGCTCGGCCCCCTGCTGGCTGTGTCCTGAAAGGCCAACCCCCTTCCCAGGGGTGGCTAGGGGAGGCCAGAGGTCAGGACGCTGCTGTGTGGGGAGGTGGCAGGAAGCCGGGTCAGAGGAACTGGGTGACAGCCTGGCGGATACTGCCGACCCCCTAAGGAATATGGCTTTACCCTGCAGGCTGATGGGCCACGTGGTGTTTAGGGCTCGTCAAGAGGCTTTGGGGTGTAGCAGCCAGGACATTAGCTATCGGGTCATGACTTTGATGAACCCCCAAATGTTGAGCGCCTACTGTGCCTCCACTGCACACATGTGCTCTCAGTCTTCACTAGGCTCGTGCGTGCAGGCTTAACCGCCCCCTTGACAGGCGGGGAAGTGGCCGGGAAGTGAGGGAGTGACCCAAGGAGTCTCCCAGGTCAGCCCCCCATAACCCACCCCTCCCCAGCCCCGCCTTCCCCAGAGAACCTCCAGGTGTTTCCCACCTGCCCCCGGGCTCTCCTCAAGGCCCCTAGGGGCCAGCTGCCCCGGGGCACAGGGAGTCCTGGATGGAGTCGCAGAGTGTTGCGGCTGCTGAGTCCCCCAGAAGGAGACAAAGGACTCTGAGTGCCACGCAGTCTCCCAGCCCCAGTGCTTCCCCTCCTAGCTCCCCTCCGCACTCTCTAAACAATTACTCCCAGGCACATTAGCGGCCTCCAGCTAAAAGCCGAAGTGTGTGTCTCCTGCTCCGGGACTGGGTACCGCTGACTCTGCAGGGTGGCTAAGTGCTGGAGACCTGGGGATGGGCCTGGCTGGGAGACCAGCCCGGGATGGGCCACTGCCTCCCCCCACGGAGCTCAGGGCCCCCCATGTTTAAGAAGCAGGAGTTAGCAGGGAGAGAGCATGCTTAAATGCATTCATAAAGGGCATAACACAGTCTTTGCAAGCCACAAATGGAAAGAGGGATGACCAGGGAAGGGCAGGGGGCTGGTTAATGGAAGAAGGAGAAATTGGAGTCACAATTAAAATGGTGATTGTGGAAGAAAGCCAGAGACCTTTTTTTTTTTCTTCCTGGGATTAATGTATTTTGGGGGGCTCTCAGGTATCAGGGAGCACTCAAGTTCCTTTGATTCCACAAACATTTATCGAGACTCTGCCTCGAGCTGAGGTCACACAGGTACTGCCTGGATCACCTTGCAGCCTCCACAATGACATGAACTCTGGGTCACATCACCTTGCAGCTCAGAGACCCAAGTCCTCTGGCCTCCCTCTGGGCGCCTGGGTATGGAAGGTCTATTTCCCACATCCGCCTGGGTCCCCAGAGTTTCTGCTGCAGTGACTCTGCTCACGGCTGCAGGCACTGTTCCTCTACTGTGCTGTCACCCACTCTGAACACCCCCCGCCTCCTCTGCCTCCCCAACCTAGACCCTGCCCCAGGGCTTGGGAGAGGCACACTTTGCCGAAGGTGTCTTGGCAACTGGCAGCTCTCCCACTACCCCGCTGCACCTGCGTCTCCATCCAACTCCACCCAGTGCCAGGCACACTGCTGCCCTCCTGTGTGGTCTGACTCCTGTCTCTCTTCCCAACTGCCTCTCACTCCACCACCCTCTTGCACCCCAAGATCTAGTCATTCTCATAGTCTTCACTTTAGTCACTGCACCACACTCCTTTCTGCCTCACGGCCTTTGCACAAACTTTGCTCTGTCTGCAACATGCCTTCTCTCTGCTTAAACTGGGGAGTAAGACAGGACTCCTACTCAGGTTCCAGCACAAATGTCACTCACTCAGTGAGGGCGTCCGTGACTCCAGAAGCTAAGTATCCACCCATATGTTCTAGTATTTCACTCTTCTCCCCTATTGCAAACATCAGTGTGTGTGTGTGTGTGTGTGTGTGTGTGTGTGTGTGTGTCAAACTCTCCCAGCTGTATGAGGGCAGCGACTGAATATCTAGAGGGTAGTCAACAAATATTGGGTTTAAAAAAAATCAAATGGATGAATGAGTTAATGGTGGTTGTGGGGTGCAGAAGTGGTCTAAGAAGAGTGAAGAAGGCAATGCCTAGTTAAGATTCTGGGGTACAAGCAGGTGTTTGACAGGAGGCTCAGATCAGAGATCAGGGGCCAACATTTCGAGAACAACCCCAGGGCCAGGGAACAGAAGGGCCTTTGGACCAATCATACATGGTGTCAGCTGACCATGGAGTTAAACACAAGAGTGAAAGGGGATTAAGGGCGCGGACGGAGAGATGGGCAGAGGATCAAGTTAGGGCTTAATAACAAGGTAGCTGGGAGTCGCTGGAGTGTCGAGAGCAGGAGCGTGATATGGGCACAGCTGATTCAGAGCCAGGACTCTGCTGCCAGTGGGAAGGAAAGTGTACCAGAGGGCCAGTGTGGGGAGAATGAGGAGAGGCCGTGATGGTGGCAGGACAGTGGGTGACTGGAGACCCGGGTGTGCACAGAGGGGAGGGTTCTCCAGAGGTGAGATGACTGATCAGGTTTGTGCCAGGCCAGGAGGGAGGCTTGTTAGTCACCCAAAGGGCTGCCTGTGAGGCTGGGGGAGGTGTGACCAGGAGCACCGGGGAGGCACCTAAGCTGGATGTGTCAGTCTGAGTGGCCAGCTTGGAGGAGGCACCTGAAACCAAGAGCACAGAGAGGGCCCAGGAAGAAGGGTTGTGGGGATAGGCGCTTCCTAGCTCTTTCCATCCCTGACAGTTGTGATCTCATGAGTGCTGGAAGGTTTATTTGCAAGGGGGTGGGGGAAGAAGGAAGTTCATGTTCTCAACTCCAGACACAGAAGTCAGAGGGAGCCGGCAAGATGGAAAGGGCTCATTACTCGTCATCTCCTGGCATCAGGCATCACTCAGGTTGGCATCTGATTGCGGCACTAATGAAATGGCACGCTTGCGGCTCGGCAGCCTGTAATCAGGGGCTTGGAAGGCTGGGCTGGGCGGCCAGAGGCCACTGGTTCCACCTCCCCACCCCCCGGAAACCTAGCAGGTCGGCCTGTGTCTTCCCAGATTGTGGCTGGTCCCCTGCAGTGCAGATTTTGTCCCTGGTGCTGTCCTCTGAGGCACATGGACCCATGGAATGCTCACAGGGAACGGCCATGATGTTCAGGAGGGACAGACCAAGAGCTGGAGCAACTAAGCTGAAGAGAAAGCCACAGTCCCAGCAGGTGCCTGGGACGGTGAGAGACGTGTTCTGGGCTGACAGCAGCGAGGGAAGTCAGACATCCCTGCTGGGACACTGAGAGAGAGAGTCCAGATGCTTTTTCTTAAGTCCTTCAATAGAAAAGAACTTTTAGAGAGTTAGTGTGCAATAGAGAAAGAGAAGAGAGAAAGGATAACCATTTCCCAATGAACTACCCAAAGTTACCTCTTAGTTAAGAGAATTCAAATTTTAGAGATGGGGTCAGACAAGGGGACCTGAAGGCCTCTGACCTTTGAGCCTAAGACCTGACGCTCGAGCACAGTTTTCCAGGGTTTGCTCCCGTGGCTCACACCCCCAAGCCCCATCTACCAAGCAGCTCACCCCAACGCCTTTGCCCCCAGGAGCAACAGTCATCGGGGCCACACTGTCCCTTTAACCAAATCCACCTAGCCCCTCCCTCTCTGCCCAAAGCTACCTGCCACCCCCAGTCCTGTCGGGGTGCTCCTGTGTAAGTGCTGGACACCAAGACATCAACAAACATTCTATTAGGCAAATGGAAACTGATCACCCCAGGCCCAATTTCCATGCCTCCCCACACCTCCAGACGTTGGTGGCCATCGGAGAAGCGGCTTACGCCTGGCTGCTCCCCTGTCAGCCGGGGAGAGCTGGGCTCTCCGCTGCCGGAGCGTGATCAGCTTCATCTCCACCTTGGCCGTGAGGTCTGTCTTCCTGAGTCCCACCTACGTGGCAGAGGGCAACTGTTTGTTGCTTGGGGGTTTGCCCTGCCACCCCCTCTCACCTTCTGCTCTTCCCCATGGCCACTGAGTCCAGATGCTGTGGACGTGCTCAGTGGCCACAATGGACCCTGGCTCAGCCAGAGGACTCAAGGCTTCAGGACACAGCAGACAGGTGGGTGCTCTGCCAGCCCGTGGCCACCCACTGGCTGTCAAAGGACTTTGCTCCCCAGCAGCTGCTGAAGGGCTCAAGGTGTCCACCTGGAAGCGCCGGGGGCTGCCATCTTATGAGAGCCAAGTCTGACCAGTAGGAGAAGGGAACCAGCAGAAACGTTCTCCGGACTCCCCCCGTTTGCCCCATCGGTCAGACATACGGATCCTCCTAGATCAGCCGAGTCCCAGCCGAGCCAGTCCATGAGAGTGATCACCTTTGCCCGAGCCACTGAGTCTTGGGATGGCCACGTCACAGTCTGAAAAAGTCAAAAGATGCACCCACACAGCACCACGTCACGGGCTCAACCCCTCTCTTGCCTTCCATGCCCATGACCCCCCCATGTACCCCACAGTCAGTGAGACCACCTGCCCCCCATGCCTATCAGGAGGCAGTCACCCTAAAAATATTTCTTCCCAATTAGCCTAGGTCTTGGCCTCAGGACACCTGACTTCCCACCCTGTATTGTCACCTCTTTAACCCGTTCTCTCATTTAGAAAACAGAGAAGGAGGTCAGGAAGGCCTGTGACGTTGGCAGAGCTGTTGTCCGAAGCCAGGTGCTGCATGATGTTTTTACACAATTTGAGGGAGCAGCAGCTGCTTCTACTACCCACATTTCACAAGTGATGAAACTGAAACGCAGGGAGGTGACAGGATTTTTGTAACGTCACACTGTCAGCAAGACGAGGGACAGGACGCAGGCCCGGACTTGGAGCTCTAAGCCCGGAGGCGTGAACCAGGCTCAGCCATCTTCCACAGCCTTCTTTTGCGTTTCTGCACACAAGGGAGGGGACCGGCCAAGAAGCTGCACTGCTGACTCTCTGGCCGCTGAGGTTCCAAATAGGATTGAGGTTCTCCCCATTCGATCCTCCTGGGTACCCCTGAAAGGCACCAGTGGGGCATCACAGGATGCTCTCTCTTCCCAGAAAAACCCAGTCACAATGTCTCTGAGGAAGTCATAACAGAAGCGCCCAGAACTTGGGAACTTCATCACTGCCAACAGGCAGGGAGTGGGGCATCCACTCTGCCAGTCTGAATCTTCCCGTTTGCTCGAGCCAGGAGCCAGGGTGGTGCTTCCTCCTGCTACTGCAGCCTCCTGCCGGCAGCAGCAGCTCCCTCAGCAGCCCAGTTGCCTGTGGACTTCCAGCGATGGTGGCGCCCTAGGGTCTGTTCCTTCCGCACTGACTTTGAAACAACGCCATCCTCTACGGTAAGGTCCTCGGGACCCTTGTACTTGAACTCAACCAGCACTGATAGAAACCTGGCTCCCAAGCACCCTATTCAAAATGCCAAAACCTAGACCCCGAGAAAGCAAGGGCTTGACCAGGATCGCCTGGGGGTCTGGGGGTCTCGGGTTCCCACACTGTGCTCTTCCCACCCCACCCCAGTAACAGAGAGACGGAAAAGTCAGGTGTGGTGGCAAGAATCAGGGTTTACTTCAGACAATCGTTCTGTTCATCTGGAGCATCTTTTATTAATTTAGAGAAAGTATTATGTGTTGGCTCTGAGTGCTCTGAGGAAGACGGGGTGCCTGAAGCCACTCACTCGCCCCAGAATTCCCCTGCCAGCCCCAGGGGCCCTGCCTGACAAGCCCCAGGGTCGGCTGGAGTGAAAATAGGGCATCAATAGAGAAAACAGTAGAAGTTTGATAGACTGTTTAAATACACTAAATACAGTGCTAGAAAGCTCACATTTGTAAAAGCAATTTGTCCATACTGAAAACTATCTCAGCGAGGATGGAAAGTGGTTGCCTCTGGAGAGTGTCACTGAGGAAGTCTATTGCTTTTCTTTCCAATCAGTCATATTTCATTTTTAAAGCATGCCCATGTATTATTTTTATTATATACAATTTAATCATTAAATTAGTAACTAATACACATGTAAGTGATGGCATATTTATTTTAAAGGCATATATTTGGAGACATTTTATATATAATGTATTGTTATATATTATATATATTTTATATAATACACATATTTGAAAAGTCCCAATATCATGGCAAAGGGTCATCATATATGTTGAATCAATTCAACTCTATGAAAATTGGATTATTAAAAATGCCTGCTATGGCAAATAACTTTATTCCTGACTTCCTGACTTGTCTTCTTCAAGATTAAAAAAAACATTTTCTCTTGTGCCAGCTATATTCCTTTTTAAGTTTCTGTGCCAGGCCTGGTTTTAGGGCGAACAGAGCTGCAATTGTTGAGGTCCCTGCGGTCACACAGGAGAGTGTGCATGGATTCTACCCCCTCCCAAAGACCCGTCACACCTGCCCTTTTGCTCTGGGACTTTCAGAGCTGAGGTTTGGTTGGCATTCAAGGCCCTGCTGAAAGTAGAAGAACCCCCAGGCCTCTGAAGGTGAGCACCCACCAACTTTTGCAAACTTCTCTCTTGCTTCCACCCTATCACACACCTCATCCCAGTCAAATGCACTTTCTGGTACATTCCTAACACCTTCTACATTCCACTCTACTTGCTCCACTGCCTCCTCAAGAGTGCTGTCTTCTGATTCCTCCTGCACCCAGGTCCACCAGCTTAGCTACTGGAAGAGGAATAGCCCATAAGCTGGGCCGTTGCTACATGCATGCGCTGCCTTCAGGAATTTTCAAGTAGGGAACAGTTTCTGAATGACTCATAGAAATGAAGTTCTTTGTATCAGTGTTCACTGGATCTACACAAACTTCCTACAAGGCCGACATGAGGAAACGGAGTAACAAAGCTAAGTCACTACTCAAGGCCCCGGCCAGTAAAGTGTGGGGGCAGGGTATGAACCAGGAGGTTCATTCCCAGAGTTGTGCTCATCACCCCAACATGATACCGAGTTCTGGGAGGCAGCAGGTACATCATAATAACTGTCATCACATGAAAAGGCTCTCAATACCACAACAATTAAACACTGAGTTACCATATGACACAGCAAGTCCACTCCTAGGTTTATATCCAAGAGCAATGAAAATGTATGTTCACACAGAAACTTGTACACAAATACCCCATAGCAGCATGACTGACAAGGTAGAAACAACCCACCTCTCCATCGGTAGACAAATGTTGAGTAAATGTTGAGTAACACGTACAATGGAGTAGTATGCAATCATTAAAAAGGAATGAAGTGCTGACACCTGCTACAACACAGCTGAGCCTCAAAAATATTGTGCTGAGTGAGGAAGTCAGATGCCAAAGATAGTCAGAGAATGACTCAAGGCTCTGCATTCATGCACACGTAGGGTGTCAGAGGGTCTATGGGAATGCCTGTACTCTGCTCCATTTTACTATGAACATAAAACTAGCCTAAAAAATATTTTTTAAACATCACATTTGTTTTCTAGGGTGACTGTAGGGTGGCTGTAGCAGAGGACCACAGATTGGGTGGCTTACACAAAAAAAACATTGAAGGCAGGATCCAAGATGGATGTATCGCGGAGCTCGCCTCTCCTGAGGCCTCTCTCCTTGGCCTCAATGGCCTCCTCCCTGTGTATTCACACATCTCCCCTCTGTACGTGTCTGCGTCTATCTCCTCTTCCTATAAGGACACCAGTCACTAGGGCCCATCCTCAGTCTCAATTCACTTCATTTCCTCTTTAAAACCCTATCTCCAGATACAGTCACATTCGGAGGTACTGGAGGTTAGGATATCAGTGTGTGAATTTAGAGATGACAATTCAGCCCGCAGCAGTCACACAGTGTAGGAATCTCTTTATGTGGAATATCCAGAATGGACAAATCCATAGAGACAGAAGCAGGTTAGTGGTTGCCAGGGGGCAGAAGGAAGGGACAAAGAGTAGTGATTTCTTAATGGATACCATTTCTTTGGGGATGATGGAAATGTTTTAAAACTAGAGAGGGATGGTCCCCAGCGTTGTAAATGCACTAAATCCCACTGAGCCATACTCCACATGGTTAGCTGAATGTTACATGAATTTCACCTCAATTTATTTTAAAGATTTATTTTATTTTTTAATACAAGCTGGGGTGCAGGCCAGAGGTGTGGGATGGTAAGAGGGTTCACCAGAGATAGCATGGGGAGCAGAACAGGCAGATCAACCGAAACACACTGCTGAGAGGAGCAACCGGTGAGGCAGGAGGGGTCTGCTGCGCCATGTGGGAATCTCCCCGCGGGGCATCGAACTGACGCCGCAGTCACTGACAGCTCCACAGCACAGCGCTCAACCTATTGCGTCACCAGGGAGGCTCCTCACCTCAATTTTTTTAAAGCTAAAAGAAAAGGCTACAAATCTAGACCTTGTTCAAGATTCCCACTCCCCCCCTTCCTCCCAGCCAAGCTCCAAGGTCTCCGTGTCTCTTTACTCGGAAGAGAGGAAGATAGGACGCTGGGGGCTGAGGACGCTTGGTTTTCCTAAGTATGAGAAAAGATTGAGTTCATTTTGCCAAAAAAGAGAGAGAGGAAAATAACCCCTCTTCCAGAAGGCTGTAAATGAAACTGATGTCCTGAGCAGAATATCCATCCAAAGAGCCAACTGCCGCGCAGCAGAGACAGGCCAGGTGTGAGGTGTGTTCCTCCATCCGGGCCGGAGGCCAGCGCCGGCTGTGGGCTCCGAAATGGCCTTGGCCGAGAGCGTTGCTCAGACTTGGCCTGAGGATGGGGACTCAGAACAGTGGAGCAGCTGAACTGGAGAACACGGATGGTTGCGACTGTATCCCTGGGACTTAGCCCAGGTCCCACCTCTCCTGAGGAGCCTCTGTGACGCCCCATCTCCGCAGGCCCAGGGGGCCTCCAGGGTGCTGGGTTTCCCTGACCTTAGCACTTCCTCCAGTGCGCTGAAGCGTCTTTCCCTACCCGCCTCTGCTTCTGCACTGGGAGAGCAGAGACAGTGTCTCCTTCTGCCACAGACCCCAGGAACGAGCGGTGCTCAAGTAAGGTGGTGACAGGAAGAGCGAGGGAAGACTGAGGAAAGGAAGGCGAGTACTGGGAAGTCAGCGGCAAGGTCTGAAACAGCTCATTTGATCGTGACATCCAGTCACCCCGGGCTTAGTTCCGAGGCGACCAAGAGGCCTCACCCCGCCCCTCCAGGGTAGACCAAGGCCGGTGTCTGGGAGCCTTTGGGACAAAGCAGGGGAGAGGAAACGCCCTGTTCTTGCCGTCAGTTTGCTGAATCCACACTCGTCACCTAGATTTGTTTCATCAGATGCTCTGTTCCTCCCTCCCCCACACACACCTCAGTGGTCACGGGCCACATGCTGCCGAGGCCTCTACAACTTCTCCTCACATGGGGATGGAGCAATTACTTCCCCCCCCCATGGTCTCCAGAGGTGCAGTCAAATTTGCAGGGCCCCAATATGACCTTGAGTTACCCCTCAGTTTTACTATCCTCAGCTTTGGGCTTCCCTAGGAATGCTCCCCCTCCTCTCCAAACCGCTGCGGCTCACCTGACTTGCAGCCTGTCGTGCAGCGTCTCCATCTTCCACAGGGACGTGGGCAAGGAGATGAGTTTTCTGCCCTCAAAGCTGCTCCTGGTCCCAGATCCTCTATTGCACCCCTCCATTTACCCAGGTCCTGGAGTTGCCTGCAGCTGTCACCGCTCCCCACCCCCACATTCAATCAAGCCCCATGTCCGACACATTACAGCTCCTCTAGTTCTGCTCCCAGGTCCAAGCCACCCCATCTAACTCCGGTCGCTGTGCCATCAGCACTCACCATAGTGTCTTATGCATGGCGAAAGTGGAATCAACACCGTTGGCTTGACGATGGTGGTAGGGAGCCTGGTAGAATATCAATTGCCCAGGGTGTTGTGTAGTGGGGGTTGTGGAAGACCTAAATCACATCCATTCCTGGCCACTAACTAGCCTTGAGTTTTAGCTGAGTTTTATCATCCTCTCTGGTCCAGAGTCCAATCTCTGTCCAGAAGCTCTTTATGAACTAACGTCCACTATTCACTTGCTGTCTTGCTGTGCCCTTGTGCGCACCTGCTGGTTCACCGAACCCCACACAAGATTACAGGATTCCTCCTAATTGGAAGAAGAGAAATCTCTTTGAGGTCAAGTGTTTTTTGTTTGCTCTGTGTGAGCCTGAATTCATTCCAAAGGTGCTGTGTTTTTTCTCTGTGGTGGTTTTGCAGGTACTTACAATTGTGGGGGCAGGCCCATTCTGTTAATTCATCCTAGATTTTGGATCACTGGCACTAAAATTTTCTATGACTATTACTTGTTGAATCTTTGTGCTTTTATGTTGAAATAAAAATCTGGTAATGGGCCAAAAATATCTAGGAATTACAGGGTCATTGGGGATTTCTGAACATAAAGTGAAAATGGAATTGGAGCTAAAATGTTCCAGAATCCAGCTGTACTTTGATCTTGGGGGCCTGGTTCATGACTCTTTCTGGGTGAGAATTTGTATATTTTCATGTCTTTGAGCCAATCTGTGAATAATTTTGGTAAAAAAGAAAACATAGAGCCCTGATTTTAAAAGTATCAACCTGAGGGCTTGTAAGAAACTGTAGGGTGAGGGACAGTAGCATTAATAATGGCCCTAATAAAAGGAAAAATATAAAGAGGAAAGGAAATAAAAAGAGGGGTTCCACCTTGTACAACACTGGTGAGAAAGGAGAATGGTGCTGCTGCCATGAAAATAGTTGGATGGCTCCTCAAAAGTTAAAGACCGAATTGACAACATATACCATAGTTCCCTGCCTAGGTATACAGTCCAACAAAATTGAATATAGAGACTCATATAGACACAGGATGCCAACGTTGATGGAAGCATTGTCACAATAACCCAAAGGTGGAAACCACCCAAGTTCATCAACAGATGGATGGACAAAGTATGATATAGATGTACAACAGAATATTACATAGCTGTGAAAAGTACAAATTTTGTATGATGCCAGTTATGTGAATTATCTAGAACAGGCAAATATATAGAGACAGAAAGTAGATTAAAGGTGACCAGGAGAGGAGGGAATTGGAAGCTATTGCTCAATCATAGAGTTTCTGCTTCGGGTAATGAAATGTGTTGGGAATAGTAGTTCCACAATATAGAAAATGTATTTAATGCCACTGAGTTATACACTGAAAACAGTTTAAATTACCAATTTTTTATGTTATATGTATTTTGCCACAACTTTTTTTTTAACTTGTAAGTGAAAAGGAAGAGAACTAAAGCAACCCAAATAGATATCTATGGAGCTGAGAAGACCAGAACATGTTTTGGGGGTTCTGGATTTATTTCACTGTCAAGTACCTTGTGCATTTCCAAATATGTCCCTAGTATAAAAATAACACTAGTGATAACATCGTATCCATTTCTAGCCCATTAAACCATGAAAGATCTTTTTTTTCTAATGCTCTAAAAAAGTCTTTAAAGTGGGTTTCCAGTGGGAACCACACCATCTCTAGGGGAGAATTTGAAACAAAACCTCCAGTCTCAGTAGTGTCTATGGTCAGCCTTTAATTGTCATCTTTATTAGACATTTGGAGATTCCATCTGTGATGCCAAAAGTATAAATCCCACATCTAAAATTCAATCTGAAGGCAAATTGTAGTAACACCCCGGTTTCTTCACCCTCCCCAACCACTGGAATGTATCTCCTCTAAAACCACAGCATGCAGGGTGCTTGACAGGAAGGGTTGAAATGAGAATTACAGGACAGTGCAGGTGGTTTCTCCTCCCTCCCAGAATACAGACTTTTTTCATGGCTCTGGTCAAAACTTGACTTATGGTCCTCCAGAGAGCTTTGAAATGAAATAGAAACCAAAGAGTTTTTCAGCCTGCAGGGTAGCCAAGTGGTGAGGAAGTTTAAATTTAGAGGACATGGGGCCTCCCTGGTGGCACAGTGGTTGAGTGCTGCGCTGTGGAGCTGTCGACAGCTCGCGATGCGAGTTCGACACCCGGCCGGGGAGAATCCCGCATGGTACGGCAGACCTCTCCTGCCTCGCCCGCTGCTCCCCTCAGCAGTGTATTTCTGATATGCCTGTTCTGCTTCCCGCTCTGTCTCTGGTGAACCCTCTCACCGCCCCACACCTCTGGCCTGTACCCCAACTTGTATGTATAAATAAATAAATCTTCAAAAAATAAAAAATAAAAATAAAAAATTAAATTTAGAGGACATGACAAAATAGTTAAAAATACTCAGAGGGAGGATGGTAACACCTAGAACAGTGAGATAACAAAGTAGGTCAGGGCCTTTCACAGCAGCCAAAGGCCACTGCTCCTGGGCCCGGGAAAGAGGGATCCGGCATTGGGATAGTGGATGACGCCTGCTGTTTAGTATGCAAGTTATAAAGTTTCACAGTTTCATTATTCAGCCATAATAGTAACAAAATAGAGGGAGGGAGCAAGGGATAAGCGAGGGAGGGAGAGACTTGATGAGGAAAATTGTAAATTAGTTCCTTTCAATACGGAGATAAAAGCTGTAAAAGGACACTTAGAAAAAGCAGGGAAATATTCAATGTGGGGTACTGGTCAGAAGGAACAGCTGATGCTAGAGGATGGGCAATATCAGAGTTGTTAGGAAAAAAACAAGTCAAAAGCTGGTAAATTCAGGAGAATGCTGCAGACCATCAGACCTTGGTGGGGTGGAGAGATGAAACTAGGAGAGAAATAGATAGAGCTGTGGGTGGTGACACTTCTGTTTTAACATCAAGAGAGGAGTCCCCTTGGGAAAGACAAAAATCTCCATCACAGTCACCTACTCACATTCCGCTCCCTGGTGTCCTGAAAATAGAAAAAACCCTTATAACAAAGGCCTTATTATACAAGACATGCAGAAATGAAGAAACAGTAAGGGTGAGATTTAATCACTTCCTTTCACTTCTGTGACTATTTTCTGTGAACCTAGTGACTTAAATCAACACAAATGTATTTATCTTATAGTTCTAGGGGTCAGAAGTCTCATATGTCCCAAGTACTCTTGGTTTTATTTTTTTCCCAGTTACCATAATACTTCCAAATCCTCCTAAACCATAGATTTCCTCTAACCAGTACCTCACATTAAATATTCCCCCCCTTTTCCCAAGTCCTACACTTTTCATGCTTACTAAGAGGAACTCATTTCAGATGGAGCTCACTGGCCTAGGCCCAGTGCTTTCGCATGACAGGTATTCCTCTGGAGGGCATGGGGCAGCCCTCTTTTTAGATTACTCCCCTGCTCTCACCATCTCCCTGGAAGGATGGGCCCATCTAGATGTGGGGAGTGGAGCAGGAGTCCAGCACACGTCATTACTAGACTCATTCTAAAGCCTAGAGAGGTTCTATAGTGTATCCACAATCACTTGTTTAATAAGCAGTGAAACAGTATGTGGATCCAGATCTGCCTGACCCCCAAGATTAATTATTCATTTGATAAGTTTGGTCATGTCTTTATGTTGAATTATAAGTAAACAGATACAAGCCTCATAACTATTTTCAATGGATTCAATTTAAAATAGATACTGGCATTTATTCAATTAGACATAACAGCATAGAACTCTGGGTTCTCACAAGAAAGACATCCTACCTGACCTTGCTGGCCAGGGAATGTTTCCATAGAAAGTGACATGTAAACTGAGTGTTTAGAATTCCAATAGGAGTTATCTAGGTGAAAAGGTCGGGAAAGGCTTTCCCAGGAAAGCGAACAGCTTGGACACAAGCAACAATACAGGAGAGGTCACAGAGTACGTGAGAAACCACCAGGAGTAGGCAAGTCTGGAGAGGTGGTGTGCTTAGGAGTAATTTTGAGAACCTGGGCAGGAAGGGAAGGCAGGAGTCAAGTATCAGACGTCCCTAAATGACCAACGACGGGCTTAGATGTCATCCCAATGCCTTGGAACCATGGAAGGTAAGTGAAATGGTCCAATCCAATTTACACTTTCTAAAGATCATTCTAGCAACAGGATGATGCATTGATCAGGACACAAGTCTCCAGTCAGAGGCTTAGGTGATTGTGTCTGTAATTCTGTGAAAAAAGATGAGGGCTTGAATTGAAGGTGTGATGGGTCTAGAGAGGGTATTAGGATTTTAAGAATAGAGAGTTGGTAGCTCTGGGAGTCTGCTTGCATGTTGAGGGAGATGAATATAAAGACATCTGTGTGACACACCTATTTTTGGACAAGGTGGAAAGAGGTATCATCATTGCTATACTGAAGCCTAAGGATATCTGGGACAAACAGGATAAGTTCAATGTTAGACCATTGCAGGCAAGCACTCACTCCCTCCTATGACCTTGAGACTGAGTTCATTTCCTTACCTTTCTCAAAGAGAAATAAATTAAAGATCCCTGGATTTCTTAAGAGGTTGAGATGAGATAGAGGTGGGGACCCATTGCACAGACCCTAGAATTGTGAGGAAGGAATTATAAGCTATAAATTATGTTAAGTTCAGTCATAGTTGGATGGAATGGGAGTCCTGTCCTTTTCTGAATGCTTTCCGTGGTGGAGACCTTGATGGGAAGAGGCTAGGGAGTCACCAGTACAGTGCCTCCAGGTTCAGCACCATGGAGAGCAGCCAAGCTGGCTTATCCTTTGGCTCCAAAGCCTCTTGGGCCTGGGGATGATCAGCAGGTGGGTCAAAGGCTGTGCACTAACAAGGATTTGCATAATGATCTATGGAGTCACAGGCCCAGTTTCCTGCCTGGCACGCTCCAGGCGCCTGTCTCTCAAGTATGCAACCAAAGCGATGGACTTTGATGGCAGCATGTTGGCATGAAAAAAATAACAAGAAAATTATGAGCACATAATTCCCATTCCAGAAGCCTTTGTTGTTCTCCAGTCCCAGACCCATGCTGGGGAGTGCCCAGCACAAATGTATGTCTCATGGGTGATGTTTGGAGAAGAAGCTGTTAAGCCAGCCCATTCTAACTTGCTACCACATGTTGTCATCTGACGCTGGCAATATCCTCTCTGACGCCTGAAGTGCTGAGATTCTCTGTAGGAAAATAAGGCTCCGAGAAGGAAAGACTTGGCCAAAGTCATAGAGGTAAGAAGCCACAAAACTCAGCCTGGAATCTGGGTCTGTGTCCCATCTGCCTCTTTCCTCTGAAGGTATTCAACTTCTTATTGCATTCCAACATGTTCCAACACAGGCACAATGCTCAGACTACTCCACAGCGTCATGTAAGAAGTCTTAGCTATTACATATAGATGTAGGAGGAAGGACATCACCAAGGTGTGGCATCACAGTGAGGAAGCAGAGACTTTACATGGAAGATTCAACCTGTGCTTCTTCCGACCTGTGTGAACTTGGGCAGAACAATTCACTCACTTTGCATCAGTGTTTGTCATCTATAACATGGGCATTGTATACACGCTAACCTCCAGGGTTGTTAGGATGGTTAAATAATGCTGCACATACACAGTCTCCATTACAGTGCCTGACACCCTGCAAGTATGTTCAATGAAATAATTAATAACAAAAAGCTTCATGAGGAATGGAAATTTTTAACTTAGCACTAATAGTGAGGAGTCACCATTTTACAGCGAAATGCTATGTCAGACAACCTAACCCAACACTCACTAGTCCTACGAAATAACTATTTTTCCTTGGGAGGAAGTTGGTCATTGAACAATTCAGTTCATCGCACCTTCCCATTACACTAGAGAAACTGTTTTAGCTCATTACAAAGGAAGAACCATTTCTCTAAAGGAAAATAGGGTGATGGTTGCTCTCCAGCGAGCATGTCTCTTCCCCAAAGTCTGTGCTCCCACTTACACTGCAGCTCCTAAGACTCTGTCAACCATTTTCCCTTTGGTCTAGGAATAAAGCAACTTGGGGTCTTGTGCTAACCGCATCACATGTCCACTGTGTGGCTCAGAGATGTCAGCTCAACCTCAGTCAGCATCTTCATTTTGAAGGGCTGCTAGCAACATGGTCCCAAGAGGAACTGCTCTGTCTTCACTGAGTCCTGGGGCGAATGTATCCAGGTGTGTGCACCTGGGTCTGCACGTCATCCTTTAGGTGCTGAGATACGATGATTGACTAAACCTTGATCCCCCCTTCTAAAGGTTCCAGTCTCCTGAAGAACGAGTGTGGTATTACTGTTCACAATAGTCACTGCTCCTCCCTGCAAGGGGACTATATTTTAGGCATCCTGACTCACTTTTCAAATAAGTTGTGAACAAAATGATGGTCCCTTTTGAGCAGTTTTGAAAGTTATTATGTGGTTTCTATCTCTTTTCCCTGAGCCCCAAGACCAGAAACATCCTAGATAGGGCTGCTCCTAGAATAAAATTAATGTGGGACAGAGTCACAGCTGGCCTATGATAAGCATGAGGCATGAACAAAAAAATATCTACCTATATGATAAATCACTGAGCTTCGGGGGTTATTTGTTACTGAAGAATAGCATAGTCTCGCCTGCCTCACGGAGGAACTGGTACTGGCAACAGGCAAAACAAAAGACACAAAAAACTCAGAATCTATGGCATTTGCTTCAGGACTGAATAGAGCAACAGGAAAAGTCGTGGCAGGCTGGAAAGGAAGGCTCAGTGGTTCTCAGTGGTGGGACTTTGGTAAAACTGCCTTTTATAACAATTTGGAAGGCAGAGAGTATAAGTGAGCTTGCATATTTGCGGATTTAGGTGAACAGTTTGGGATCTATAATATTAGTAACATTCTTTGGTTGTCTTTGGCTGTGCTTGACAAACTAGTTCAATAAAGATATGAGCTCAGAACATATTAGGCAGTTTGCACACAGAAATGGAAGAGAACAGAGATGCAGAAATGAAAACAGAGATGCAGGAATGAAAGAACAGAGATGCAGGAATGGAAGAGAACAGAGATGCAGAAATGCTAGTTTGCAGACGGAAGGTGCAGGTGCTTTGCATTCCCAGTCAGTAATAAGCAAAACTGCAGGCATCACAGTCACACGCGTCTGCTCTGTGTTCTCTTACTCTGGGCCCCAGATTGATGGAGCCGCCTGTGTCTCTCAGGACATCTTCAGTCACGACGACAGATACAGGAGACAAGCACGGGAAGCCAGGTGAAGCTTCTTCCTTGATGCTTCTTCCTTGATGCTACACACATCGCTTCTCTCCAACTATTGGCCTGAGGACGTCACAGTAAGGGATGAGCTCAGGATTTAGGGACAAGCCCAAAGCCTGCATTCCACGTAACCACTGCAGCTCACACAGGACCCGATGTCTCTGCTCCAGAGGAGAACTCGAACCCATGACTCGGCATCCACTGGACCAATTCCTGGCTGCGGGAGCTGCCCTGGTCCCCAGGTTTCTTCGTAATAAACGAATAATAAACATTCCACTGAAATCTTTAAATGGATAGAGGAGTTTAATTATAAGAATTTAATTTTCAGAAGCAAACGTTGCTTTTATACAATTACAGCAAGGCAACTTTTAATTAACTTTGGAAACTTTCTTTTGCTTGGAAAATCTAATTAAAAATACTTAGGGAACTATTAACATAACACAAGATTCAGGAGGGGGTAGCAATAATATTGGGAAAGTGTGGAAGACAGATGTGGGAAAAGTGTCACTGGGGAGCTAGGGGTACCTAAAGTTCCCAAAGCTAAGCTCTTGGGACAGCAAAGAGAGATTTTGCCAAGAGTAATTCCTCTAAGCAATGGAGTCTGGTGAGAGTTCTGCCATGTCGTTCTTCTGCTTTTTGGGACTCCCCATCTCTGCTCCAGAGGACAGAGAGGTTAGATTTGAGGGTCAGAGAAGATTTCAGAAAGTGAAATGATACCATACAACATCAGCCTCTCTGATTACAACTTTGGTGGTGGGTGAGGTGAGGCTTATACAGCCCAGGGGAGAAGATGTACGCTGCCCTTTACATAGTATTATACATCGGTGGTAAGTCAGCCAAATGCTGTTAAATACACCAGCTTCCCTCGGGAGGAGTAGCAGAGTGTCTCTCTGTGGGTTTGCCCTTCCCCTGGCACGCGCCCAGGGAGTAAGAGTGTGACCTCAACCTCAGTGCTCCCGAGGGTGGCGCACACCCCGAGACTGCAGCATCCAGCCGGAAGCTTGTTAAATAAACATTAGATGCTCAGGCTCCGCCCCTGCGCAGCTGCGTCAGAGCAGGCCTCGCTGCGGATGCCCAGGTGACCCGTGCGCTTGAGAAACCTGGGCGTGGCCACGGTGAGCTCCGGGCTGATCTGCCAGAGACCTGCTTCAGAACCCCCGGGGAGTGTGCAGAAAAAGTGGACCCCCAAGCCCTGCTCCAAACCTAGTCAGTCACAGTCCCCAGAGGTGGGGCGCAGGACCCACACTGGCTTTCAGGGCTCCCAAGATCTAGTTCCCTTCCCATCGCTCTTACCTCCTCAACCAGGCTCAGCTTGCAAAGAAGCTCCCCCAAAGCCCCTGCGTGCAGAGCTGGGGGAGCAATGGCACACTCTCAAGACCGCCCCGCTTGACATGAGGATGCCTGACCTCCCGGACTGGCGGGGAGCCCCTCAGTCCTTTGGGCCTTAGTCTCCTGTCTGCGATATGGAGAAAGCGGCGCCCACCCTCGCAAGTTTGCTGAGCATCGGCGGAGCCGTGGCGGGAAGTGCTGCGGCAGAGACCACCGGCTCTAGGCCGGAGACGTCAGCGCCTACGCGGCTTCCGCTGGAGTCAGCGAGCCAGTTGGGGGTGAGGAGACCAAGATTCAGACCCGGTTCTGCCACTAACTCACCACACGACTTTGGGCAAACCAGTCCATCCTCTCTGGTCTGTTGCTCCACTTTCTCAACCACAAGCCGCACGCGGTGAAAGGCACCGGGCCCCCAGAACTCCAGGATCCGCCACCCGCATAGACCTGTCCTTTAAGTGGTCACACCTCCCCCAGGTGAAAGCAAACAGGTAGAAGAGGCCTGTGACAGGGTGGCTGTGGACCCCCGGGGGGCTTTGGGCGGGAAGGGGTTGGGCTCTCCAAGCCATAGAAATGCGGCTTTCTCAGGAAGCTCCTTCTGAAACCCTAAAATTAAAAAAAAAATTTAAAAGCAAACAAAACTGATTCCCAAGTGGTTCTGCATCCCCCAGCCCACCTGGCTTCACATCTGCTCCCCCAGGGGTTCCAAATATAACTAGCTGACCCAGATTCCTGCACCCACAGGCCACTGGCAAGGTGTGCAGGGCAGAGCAGCTGAGAGGAACTTTAATGTCACACTGACCCCCTGTGGAAGTCAGAGGTGGCAGCCACTGTGCCCACCTGCAGCACCCCCACCTGGCCCCACTTCATCCTCCGCCCTGGCCCAGGACAGCAGCCGGGAGGATGTCTGGGAGGGCCAGCACCAACTGCCCCCCAAGGCAGAGACCGTGGGCAAAACTGCATTCCAGGCAACCCCCACCAAGGTCAGACAGGGGACAAAGGTTGGGGGCACACCCCTGCTCCAGCTGGTGCCCCCAGCCTGTCACTCCCGTCTCTCCTCTGGATGCTACTACAGCCTTCTCAGTGCCTCCAGTCCCCAGACTCACCTCCTTTGGAAAAAAGCCTCTTTCCTACTCAAAAACCTTCCCCTCGAACCGGATTAAATTCAGTCCCCGGCCTGACTTTCAGGACCCCCCAAGATCCAGTCCCAACCTCAGCTGGCTCAGCGGGGCCAGGAGACAGAACGTTCCCATAGCCCAGTTCCCCACGCCTCACCTTGGCACAGGCCGCTCCCTCCACCTGACGCCCCCACCCCACGCAGCCTCCTCTACAAGCCCAGGACTCCCCAGACTTCAAGGCATAGCAGAAACTATCCCCACGGCAAATTCTCCCCAGCCGCACGGCTCCAACAGCATCAGGCCAGAGAGGGGGTTCTGCACCTGCTCCCGCCTCTCCTGGAGGTGCGACAATCGCTTCCCCTCTGAGCGTCCCTTTCCTCAGATGCAGACTGTGATAACCCCGCCTGGCGTGGCTCCTAGGGTGGGGGTTGAGAGGTCAGAGATGGTGAAGAGCTTCAGAAGCTACTAAGCACGCGATCAGGTCACTTTACATTACGGAGGGTTGCGCCTCGCGGTGTCTTGCGTCATGCAGAGGTTTTGTCTTACTTGCTAAACTCGAATGGTTGAGAGTGGCCATCACAGCCAGTGAGTCAGGGCCTGGCCTGGAAGGCTGATGTCCAACTCTGTGCTAGGTGCTGGAGGTACAGAGACACCCCCAAAAAGCCCTTGGCTGGGGAAGGAGGCAGACCCAGACAGTGTGAGTTGGTGAGGGCTGGGCCTGAGATGGCCACATAGTAGCACTCCTGACCTAGTCTTGAGGGTCAGGGAAGGCTTTCTGGAGGAGGTGACGTCTGAACTGCGACGTCTGAACTGAAGGATCCATGTGAGCTGGCCAGAAGTCTCATAGGCTCAGCAGGAAAGCGCTACAGGTGTGGGCGATGACCCCAGAGTTGGAGACACTGAAGGGCCCAGTGCGCGGGGCAGAGTGGGAGGCGAGGTGAGATGGGGCAGGCAGAGGCTCCCAATGTGAGCACAGTGAAGAAGCTTCGGTGAAGTTTCAAGCGGAAAGTGGCATAGATTAGTCTCCGAGGAACACCCCCTGACCTCAGGGTGCAGAACAAATGGGGGTCAGAGAGGGGCGGTGGGTGCATGGCACGGCCAGCTCCTGTTCTGAGTCCCATGTGCCAGGCCTTTGCTCATTCGTCTGAGTCCGCACCCTGGCCTGGCCTTCTCCCTCCAAGGCCTACTGCCTCCAGTCATCGACCATTACTCAGTCACCCCCGTGAGGCAAACGCTGTGAGGCATGAACAATGTGAGGGTAATGACACTCCTCACTCCACACCAATGGAAATGCTTAAAGGGATCAGACAACACTCTTGCCACGTGGTAGGTCGTGGGAGTGTACTAGAGGGCTGGGAGATCAGGGATGTCTTCCTGGAGGAGGTGGTATCTCAGCCATAACCCAAAAGGTAAGGTGAAAGGAGAAAGGAGAGGGAGCCAAGCATAAAGTATGGCCTAGGAAGGTAGGAAAGGAGTTTAGTGACAAAACCAAAGATAGAGTGGTGTGGTTGGTGCAGAAGGCAGAGGAAGGATGCAGAGAGAGGGCACTGAGGAGGCCAGCTGGGCCCACGAGCACAGAAGTCTGCTAGTGTGAGCAGACTTTGGCTAATTGCTAAGGGAAGTGGCATGCTCGAGGTACATTTTAGAAAAATCTCTTTTATAGAGGAGAAATAGTTCACTCGGCCTCTCTCCAGAATTGCTGTGGCACTTCCTGGTAACTGCCAACAAGTTATACATGCTCCTTTCCCTCTTCACTTTGGCTGCTGGGTAGCTCAGTGTCAAGTGCAAATTTGATCATCCAGCCCTATCAGTTTCCTAGGGCTCACTGAGAGGGGACAGTATGGATGTCCCTTCCACAAATACACATGACTCTGGGTTTGGGGAACAAGGATACCCTTAGGTATGTCTTGGAGTGCTACACTTGTTTAATCCTAGCCCCTATTTCTTTGCTCATTTCTTCCCCACAACTAAAACTACACACATACTATTTGGAATTCCACCCCTCTGAGATTAAATGCTCATGTGAATGTTTTGGTGAACATTGTTCCAGGTGAACATGAAATGAAAGTATAATTTCTTTTTTAAGTGGGATGATATAATTTTCTCAACTATACATCATGGATGACTTTTCATATGAACATAAACCCGCAATATGGATCACCACCACTTACTTAGCCACAGCCTTTTTTCTGTGCCTTCTCATTTAGGCAATCCCAAAGCCAGGGAATGTCTGCTAAAATCAGTTTCCAGGGATATGATGTTTGTAGAGGTTTGAAACTATAACCCCCAGAGTAGATACAAAGATGTAAACCTACTTTATCTCAATAAACATAATTTGGGGGGAAACATCAGCAGATGCTCGAGTTCCTCATGTAAAATGGTGTCCTATTTCCCCGGAAACTGTAGCATCCTCCCTTATACTCTAAATCATCTCTAGATTATTTCTAATACCTAATACAATAGGAACTCCCAGTGATGGTTGTTACACTGTATTGTTCAGGGAATAGTGACTATTAAAATCAAAACACGTTCAGCACAAATGCATCCAGTAGCGCGTCTTTTGATCCTCGGTTGACTGAGTCCGCAGATGCAGAACCCACGAACATGCAAAGCTGACTGTAAATATCTCAACAAAGCTGCCACACAAAGTAAATTACTTTATAAAATTAAATAGTAAAATTAAAACTGTGAACAGAGACTTGGGAGCCTGCAAGGACAAGAGCCCTATGGAAGACGGGGTGCAGGCGTCGACACCGTGAGCTTCCTCGTCTGGAGAGAAAGCAGGAGGCAGGCAGTGGCTCAGCACCCCCACCCAAGCAGGGGCGACCATGGCCGAAGACTCCCTCCAGGGTTTGGGGGCACAGAAGTCAATCCCAGGCCTGGCCGGCAACCCCCAACCCCAACTCCCCAAGCAGCCAGCACCGCCCAGCCATGAAGCTCAGTGACGCAGATGGCGCCACCTTGGGTGCTCACGTCATCCAGTGAAACTAGCGCGCACACAACAACTGGGCCATTTCCGGCACAAACCTACTTCCCCCGCGATTTGCTAATAAGTCAAGAGCAACAAGAGCAACTGAAAAGAAGATGACGAGTTCTCAGGGTCCGAGCGGCCAGGAAGGGCAGGAAGAGGAAGTGGCCCAGTCTGGGCCCTGGTCTGGCCCCTGTCTTGTTGGGCTGGATCTCTGGGACTTCCTGAACCGTGGGAATGGCCAGTAACCCCACCACAGCGCTAACCGGCCACGCCCGCAGGGATTCAGCGCCTGTGCTCCAAGGCCGGGGATGCGAGAAGGGCATCTGGCGGCCACAGGATCCCAGGTGTGCCCTGGCGCCCACTCAGGCAGGGGCGACCATGGCAGAAGACTCCCTCCAAGATTTGGGGGCACAGAAGCCATTCCCAGGTCTAGCTGGCAGCTCCAACCCCAACTCCCCAAGCAGCCTCCCCTCTTGTCTCCCTCCCAGGGCCTTCCCCACAGACTAGCCAGTCCACAGCCAGTGCCATGGAGGCTAAGGGTCAGGCCACAGTCCAGGACCTTGAGCAAGTGACTTCCAATCTCTGAGCCTCAGTTTCCTCACCTAGAAAATAGGGCTGATGGCCACAGTCTACATTTTGCTGGTGTCAGTGGGTAGTGTGAAGACCAAGTGAGCACTGGACAGGACAAAGGGACTTGTGCAGCAGAAGCTCCAGGGGCATACATCAAAATACAGATTCAAAGTACCCTCTCAAGAACTAGAGGGTAGAGCCCAGGAATCTGTATTTAAATAAAGCCCTTCAGCACTTCTGGTGAGGGTCGGGCATGGTCAGGCGTTGTTTTACAAACCGATATAAGATGGCTCCCTGGGAGGGTGGGGTTGCACCATCCGGGAGAGATGGTGCCGGTCAGCTCCAGGCAGATCTCAGGGGAGTCATTCCTGTCCTAGTCTGAGCCTTGGTCCTCTCACCTGGAAAAGAGGGACCCAGCATAGCTTTCAGGTTTGTAGATGAAGGATGAGAGGTGCTCAACACGTGACAAGTCTGCCATAAAGCGTGCTGGCAATCATTTTTACATTAGTTAATAATTTTTATTGTTGTGACAAGACTATTAGCAACCATTCAGACAACTTACAACCTGAAACTCATCACTTTATATATATTTTGCCTAAAATTTTTCTCTATTTTTTTTCTTTCTCCATTCCAAAGATAATACAAGTTCATTGTGAAAATTCAAATCATCTAGTATTGAATCCAGAGTGTGGGGCGTGGTTTTCCAGACATTTCTCTAGAAACGAGAATAGACATAGCTCCCATTTGACGCTCACATGGTTGGATCACCTATCGCAAGTGGGGCTCAATGGCTGCTTACTCATGAACATCCTCCAAGCCACTGGCCTGTTGACCCCAAGGGTTAAAAAATATTCCAGCCAATGAATGCTCTGTGATTTATTTAACTAGGGCCTTTCCACTGGGCATGTAGATAGTTTCTGGTTTTCCACTGTTATTAACAAAGCTGCAATGCCCATCTCTGGGCCTTGAACCTTGGGTAAGCATTCCTGGGCAGCCACCAGCCAGCTGGTGCAATTATCTCATTTAAATCTCACAATAGGGCCTCCCTGTTGGCGCAGTGGGTTAAGCGCAGCACTGCGGAGCTGTCGGTGGCTGCTGCGTGAGTTCAATGCCCGGCCAGGGAGATTCCCACATGCACAGCAGACCTCTCCTGCCTCGCCCGCTGCTCCCCTTAGCAGTGTATTTTGGTCGATCTGCCTGTTCTGCTCCCCACTCTGTCTCTGGTGGACCCTCTCACCACCCCACACCTCTGGCCTGCACCCCAGCTTGTATGCAAAAATAAAAAAAAAAATAAATCTCATGACAACTCTGAAGATTTGGCAGATGAAGAAACTGAGGCTGAGCGTCTCAAGCCCCCTGCGATCCCTGCCACAGTTCACACAGCGAGTGTCAGGGCCAATTACACCTGTGGTAGATTGATTGCAGCTGCCGGTAGCCCTCCCCACGTGGTAGGCTCCTCCCACACTGATTTCCCACTTGGTAGGCTCCCCCCACACTGACTCTGGGTGTGGTCACATCACTTACCTTAACCAGTGAGACATCAGCAATTCAGACGCAAGCAGAAGCCTAATGCAGCATTTGTATGTTTCTGCTCCCACCTTCAAACCCCCATCCTGCCATGAGAACAGCCCAGTCAACCAGAGAATGTGAAAATACCTGAAGTTTCCCTTCCAAGGTCATCGTAGCCAGCCAGCCTCACCCACCTGCCGTGGAGCTGACCTGCCCATACACACGCCCACCAGGCAGCCAGGACTGGTGCATGCAGCTCAGATCCACACAACAGCACGGGTCAGCTGCAAGTCATAAAAAACAACAAACAGTTCTTATTTTAAGCCTGAGCATGTGGGTACAATTTGTTATGCAGCACTAACTAACTGATACAAAACCAACTCTGACTTACAATTCCTACTATTTCCAAGATCCCACTGCTATTTCCAAGAGTCCTACACCTACACCTGGCCCACAGGTAACAGATATGGTGCTGCCAGAGCTGAAGGATCAGCACTAAAGAAGATATGGTCCTGACACTGATTACCATTCACAAATAGGAACCTGGGGCTCAGAGAGGCCCTGCCATTCAGCATGGTCACACAGCACTTTAGTGACAGAGAAACCCCAGGCCTCCTGACCCAAAGTCCAGAGTTCCTGGGGCCACCCAAATCTGCAGGCATCCTTGAGAGCCAATACAAATGATGTGTCTCAATACTCGACTGGCAGCCCCAGGCAGCACCCCACAGAGAGCCTAGTCCCAAATTAGTGAGTCAAGTAGAAGAATTCAGTTTCTGTCTGAGGACATTAACTGCAAATTTATATTTGAGGCCCTGTGTGTAGTTTTTTATGCACGCTTAAATACCAAAACATAATTACCAATGTCAATACATAATGTTTATTTCTTTCAGAACCGACATTTTAATTTTCTTGAGCAGGCGGGAAAAATGATATGCATAAAAATAATGACAAATATTAAAAGTCTCCCAAATAAGGGACTGGGATCACCCGCATAATCCTAAATTTAAATGCATTCACGATCACAGCCATATTAAAGGTCTGATAAGCCAAATTAGGTTCCATGTAAGCATAATTAATCTTCTCTTTCAATGAAGATATTACAAGGGCGTTAATTTGAATCCAAAAGGCCTTTGGGAAATTGAATTATATAGATAAAGCAAATATTTGACCTTTTGCAGATAATTACTGCTTTAAAAAAATTCACCATGCAAATGAACAGCAAGTAAACCTTGGGTGCTGCTGAAATAAAATTCTCTATGAATATTCAAGGCGAGATGCAGGTACCCCTCCATTCAGGCTGCAGGTTTTTGTTTCAAATTTGGATGCATAAAACTCCAGCTGAGGGGGCGAGTGTTTATTAACAAATAACTGAATGGAATTGGTCAACGCTGATTATGTCAAATTTGCAAATTGTCTGCTATCACTCCGTGGCCAGTAAATTTCCAAAGACACAAGGCCCGGGAGCTACAGCGATCACGCCAGGGGTAGCCCCACATGGCTCATCGGGTTCCTGGGTCCCCAGGCAGGGGAGGGGAGGAGCCAGACCCGGGCCCAGCCCTTCCCTGGCAGTAACAAAAGGACTGGGGCCTACGCCGGGCTGCATGCTGGTCCGGCAGCCGCAGACTGACTGATCCCACTGGTCCCCAAGCTCAGTTTCTTCAGCTGTCAGTGAGTGAAGTCAATCAGTGGTCACGCCCCCTGGAATAAGAGGTGGGTGGAGACCTCTGAGTGCTGACGCCGGGGCACCTTGGAGCTGGACAGACCTGCGTCCACACCTGGTGGCCCCATTGGCAACCAAGTCTCCCGAGTTTCTGGCCTGCAGAATGGGCCTCTGGTGCTGTCACGAGGTTCTTGAGCTGATTAAATAAGAAAGGGCCCCTAAGACTCTCTGCAGAGAGTGAGCGCTCCCCAGGGCTAATCCATTTCAGACCACTAAGTGGCCTCCCCTATTTGCCAGACAGTAACCTCAGTGCTGTGGCCGCCTCGCCAATTTCAGACGACATGGAGGCCATTCCTGCAGCGTTTGATGCTCATGACCCAGCAATACCATTTCTGGGGATCTACCCAAAGGACACAAAAACACTAATCCAAAAGGATGCATGTACCCCTATGTTTATTGCAGCACTGTTCACAATAGCTAAGATATGGAAACAACCCAGATGCCCAAAAACAGATGACTACATCCAGAAGATGTGGTACATATACACAATGGAATACTATTCAGCAATCAAAAAAGATAAACTCATGCAATTCTCAGCAACATGGATGGAGCTAGAAGGGATCATGCTCAGCGACATAAGCCAAAAGAAAAGAGAAAAACATCAAATGCTTTCACTTATAGGAGGAATACAGGGGAACCAAATAAGACAGACTCAGAGAGGGAGGGGGAAGATAAGGGCTCAAAATGGGGGAAAAGAGCACAAGGGACTCTGGTGATGGTTCACGGGTGAATTGGTGATGGGGAACCTACAAGGAATACATAATAATGTAAAAGACATAAATAATAACAACAATTCAAAAAATAATAAAATAAAAAAGAGGCCTGTTGATATCCCCAACATACAGATGAGGAAACTGAGACCTGGTGGGGAAATAACCCCCTGAAGTGGCAGCATCAGGGCTCGCACCACAGCCAGGCTCCAGGACTCAGCCTACACTGTGCAGGTGCTGCCTCCTGCACCCCACCAGAGACCGACACCCGGGGCTGGGCTGGGTAGCCCTCATCCCTGCATGTCTGACCCTGTAGGATCGCAGCTGCTGCTGTCTGCTTTTTAAGACTGAGCTTGGCCCCAGCAAGCTTGTTCTGAGCTTGGTCCTCATGTGGAGGGGACCCCATGGCCTGAGTTCAGATTTTAAAAACTCTCCCACCAAAAATGCAGATACATGGGGAGGGGGCGGGCACCAGGATAAGCCTGCTGTGCAGTGAGGGCCTGGAGCAGTGGCCGCTTTCCCCGGGACAATTGTGGGCTAGGCTATCAGAGGGACAACCTGAAGGACAGTAGGAGGCCACCGTGGAGAGGGGTGGGCGTTCCTGGCTGAAGGAGGAGAGGGAGGTGCAGAGCCAGGGTGCTCCCTCCTGGTGCTCTGGGCCCAGCCCCCTCCACCCAGGGCTCAGCCTTCGGTCCCTCCCTGGACCCTGAGAGCTGGCAGCACCCAGAGCTGGCCCAGTTCAGGGTTGGGCAGAAGGACAGGCTGCCCCTACAACTCTGCCTGCCAGGGGTCCCAGCCTCCACCCGAGGCGCCATCCAAAGGCCTCACTCGGGCTCCACAGGAAGAGAAGCTATTGACACAGAGATCAGACAGTGCACCATGCACCCTCCCCAAAGCCCCGGCGAGGCCAGCCCAGAGGCCTTGTCTCCCCAGTGTTTGCAGGGGAGACACTGTCATTGTTCCATCATTATTGCCCTGGAGTTTCTATTTCTCTGACCCGAGAGCACTGAATGTGGCCAGGCCAAACTGGATTTAGCCATTTCCCTCATCATATAATTTTCATACACCGAAGGGTCCGTTCACCATTGATCTGCCTGGATCTGGAAGGAGAGGGAGGCATTCTTATTGACGAGAGGGGAGTAAAAACTCAGAACCTGGAGTTCAGGTGAGTGATCAGCAGTCCATAAAGGTGAGGGCTCCTGCGTGCAGGAGGCCTCCCCTCCAGCAAGGGGTGGGCCTGGGGAGATCCATTTGATACCGGGCATACCATTTGAACCAGGGCTTCAAAATTTACCAAAGGGCAGTGCCCCCAAAATTTGCCAAAGGGCAGATAGTGACTTACCAGTCACTATCTTGGTTCTGCACCCACGCACACAATTGCAAGACTACTCAGGCTTAGGGAACAATAACAATGGGATTTATTTAACAAACAGGGAAAAGCAAATAATTAACTAAAGTCAACATATGGCCATTCACCTTACTTAAAACAATGTCCAGTCCTTTAAGTCCCAGAAAAGTAACAAAGGTGGCATCTTCCCACCACTGCTGACATGGAGCTCTTCTTCCAAACAATAGGCCACGTTTCCAAAATGGCATCTTCTTTCTTCTGCAGACACGCAACAGCCAGAGTGTAGGCCAGGTTCCAACTCACGAGAACAACACAAAACACAACTGGAGATGCTCCCGGAGCTGCTGTGGTGTCCCAGCACAGCACCAGGCCAACAACACTGCAAACAGCAACTACAGCAGCCAGACGGCCCCACAGACTGCACTCGCGCATTTTAGGAAGGCGCCCGCTCCAGGCCTCTGCCTTCTTCCTTCGGCTGCAGTAAAGACAAAACTGGGAGCACTTTCCGTCTCTCAGCTATTTGCAAAGGCTCCAAAGTCTCTAGCCCCAAAGTCACTAAAGATTCCAAAAACGCTCAGTCTATATCCTGGCGGCTCAAAAATTTCTGGCGTCTGATTTCCAAACTTTCAATCTTTGTAGCTACATTTTCTGCCGCTGAGTCCTCTATTCCTATATCATGGCGACTCATTCTTCTTTTCCTACATCATGGCGACTGCTCCTTCTTCTTTTCCTTCAGTCCTTTTTATTTCTCATCAGAATCTCCACCCCAAATTACAAAACTTATCATTTTTCCCTGGGGCTATTCATTCTCATCAGCAACCCCCTCCAGGGGGAACCACTTTTACCAGACTTTGGACTCAGCCCAGCTACATATCGACGCACTCGTGATTTGGGGCAAGTTCCTGGACCTCTCTGGCTGGTAGGTACTTCCACAAGGAGATGGGTGTCATGGTTCAAGTAACAACTTGGCCAGATTGCCAGGCAGGTCCAGAACCAAGACCAGAACCCACCCAAAACCTGAGGTTGGGGTCAGACCCTCCCAGGCCCCCTGCCCATCCCCATCGGGGGTCCTCAGTGACCCCTTCTCACACCAAACACATTCTCCTGGCGGTTTAATCTCCCCCCTTCGACTTCAGTCACCATCTCCACCCCAGACTCTCGTTTGCGCTCCAAGCCAGATATCCAGACACCCCAACTCAGCATTGCCTACTGACGACGGCATGCGCATTCCCCGCGGGCTATGGAGAGCCCCAAAGACAAGCCGAGAATGAAACCCCATCTCCTGCAGGCTCTCCATGCATATTTCATCTCATTCTCCAACAGGCGCACAAGGAAGGACTGTCATTAGCCCTGGCTCACAAAGAGGAAACACTGTGTGCAATTCTGTAGGAAAGATTCTTTGGAAAAATAGAAAATCATTGAGCCACAACCACTTGCTTCTCAGCTCTGCAGAAGCAGGTCCGTTGCTTGAAAAGACCTGAAGCCAGTCCTGACTTGTTCTCCACTGGGTCACCTCTTAGATGTTCTCTTTTTCCTGCCTGGATCCTGCAAGTTATTTGCTCTGATCTTTCCCTGGCAATTCAACACCCTATACAGGATGTCCCACGGACAACACACACACTGTCCAGGATGCCCCGCAGGCGAGGTCTCCCATTGTCTTGGCAGGAGGACGGGGCCTTTGTGATCTGCATGGTCTGTCTTTAATTTCTGCCTTGGTGCCAACTGTCCTGCTTTTCCCCAAGAACAGCCATAATACCTATCATCATCCCACCTCTTCTGTCTTTATTCTTTTCTTCTGCCTTCTGAAGGAGTCTTTCAAGACTGTCATCCACTTTGATTTCCCATAAAGCTGTCGCTCCAGGGGTGATGCGATGATCCTATTGTGTGTTGCTCCTTGTGTATCTTCCTCATCTCATCCACGCTCTCGGGGCCCCAGGTGTCTGTTCATCCTGCTTTCTCTCCCTGGCTGGCTGCTCTGATTCATAAAAGCTGCCATCCCCTTGCATTCACATCCACACAAGATCTTGGGGATCCAAAGAAAACTTTTTAGGGTCCAGCCGTCCTCTGAGTTTTGAACAATAGTCTTTCACTTATTCAGCAATAGCTTCTCAGAGATGCAAGCCATTTCTTAAAGAATATAAGAACATCATTCACTGAATATTTGTTCATCGAATATTTTCCAGGCATATTATGCCTCAAATCCTGGGAAGCATGCCGGAAAGGCCATCCACAGCTCCTAGCTGCACCCTGACTGGAGAACCCTAGGCTGTGTTTCTCCTCGGCCCAGGTGGGAGCTCTGTGGACTGGGAACAGCCCTGCAGGACCCTGGGCATGGGCCACAGAATCCCAAACAGGACATGATTGAACGTGCTTTCTCCTTACAGGTCCTCAGGGAGAGGAAAGTGAGGGCAGCTGACTCCAAGCTGAGCGCACGAGCCCAGTATCATAGAGGCTAACAGCGGTGGCTCAGCCACCCAGCCCAGTCCCTTCCCCCAGCAGGACCAGGGCCTGAGATCTCCCAGAATATGGAGCAGTGGTTTGGGCCCGTCTCATCCGGGGAAGGGAGGTCTCTCTGGTGGCAAGGGGAGTCCTCCTTTGCTAGAAAGACAACTCATTGAGGCATCACTGAAATACACAAAATGGCATACAATAGTACAGATAGAATTTAACGAGTCTGAGCATATGTTCAGCCCATGAAACCATCGCCACAATTAAAGTTTCACGCAGATCCATCACCCCCAAGTTTCTTTGTGTCCCTTTGGTTTTTCCATTTGCTTTTGTGGAACCCAGGATCGCTAACCTCACAGACTCTCAAGTGCACACCAGCCACTGGTGCCTCAGCAGATCTCCAGAACTTCTTCACGTGCGAAACTGTCATTTTACACCAACTCAGTAACCATTCCCCACCGGGCCCTTGGTAGCGCTGTGTATTTTCTGCTTTCGTGAGCATGACTATTGTTTAGGCCCCGCGTAAGTGGAGTTATGCAATATTGGCCCTTCATGTCTATCCATGTCAGCGCAAACGGCAGGATTCCTTTCTCTTTTAAAACTGAATAATATTCCATTTTATGTAACCACATTTCCTTCATCCGTTCATCTGCTGATGGACTTTGGGTTGTTGCCATTTCTCGGTCATTGTACACTGTGTTGCAATGAACATAAGGGGGCAAATAAAGAGATAAAGAGAAGCATTTCTTGCCTTCCCAGTCAGTAGGAAGGATCTGTCACGGCAAAGACAGGGGAAGAAGCCCCATCTCTGATGGTGATGATGCCGAGGAAGGCGCTGGGACTGTCCACTGCCTTTAAGGAATGGAGATAAGAGATGTCCTTCAGTGGAAGAGTTATGATGGAACAACTTGTCAACCAAGAAAATAACATGTGGGCCTCCCTGGTGATGCAATGGGCTTAGTGTCAGCAATACGAAGCTGTCCTCAGCCACTGCAACACGCGTTCAATCCCCAGCCAGGGAGCTTCCCTGCATGGAGCAGCAGACCTCTCCTGCCTCACCCGCTGCTCCCCTCAGCAGTGTATTTCAGTGCATCTGCCTGTTCTGCTCCCTACTCTCTCTGGTGAATCCTCTCACCCTCCCCCACACTTCTGGCCTGCACCCCAGCTCTTGTATGCATAAGTAAATAAATCTTTTAAAAAAAAATAATATGTGTGCAGATCAGGTTACTTTACAGGGGTACCAATTGTACACATGTTAGTGGCGTGTTCTAAGGAGTATGGGGTGAAAGTAAGATGTCTGGGACTGACCGCTCCAGCACAGCCCCGAGGGCCCAGCAGCATCAGCTTCGCCTAAGCACTAGTTAAAAATGCAGATTCTCAGACCCCATCATGGAAGTCAAAATCTGGTCTTCAACAAGGTCCCCAGGTGATTTATTAGCACATTGAATGTTGAGAAGCACAGATGTAAAAGGAAAATTGCACTGATTTAACAAAGGGGGAAAGAAGGAGGAGGGCAGCAAATCAAGAGAAGTATAGAATCCAGATCATGGGCCTATGGGGGTTTGTTATACTACCCTCCACTTCTGCCTCTATTGGAAAATGTTGAATTACAAAAATCAAGCACCAGCAGATTGACGGAGGCAAACAGAGGCTGGGGCGACAGAGGTCGAGAGACACAGCAGGCTCCCCATCACAGATGCAAACAGCCAGCCGGCCCTGGGGACAGGAACGTCATCAGGTGATTTGTCAAAAGCTGCATTTAGTACGCTGCGGATAGCTGCGGATTCAAAGAACAGAGAGCACTGAGGCCGCCCAGGATGAATGAAAAAGACCACACAGAACACTTCCTGACAAGACTTCAGCACTGGGGTAAAAAGAGAAAGTTCTAAAGGCTTTCAGAGAGCAACAAGACAAGAGCTCCTGAGTCATCCACACAGCTAGATACCTCCCTGTTAGCTTCCTGGGGCCGCTATGACAAATCACACCACAAACTGGTGACTTAAGCCCACAAGTGTGTTGTGTTGCAGTGCTGGGGGTCAGACGTCTGAAGTCAGTTTCACCAGGCAGAAATGAAGTCAGCTGACTGCACTGCCTCCAGGGGCCTAGGAGAATCCACTTTGCTTCTATAGTTGTGTCCCAAACAATCCAAGGCTCTTTGTCTCTTCCTTTACTTTTAAACCCAGCAGTAGGGCCCATTGCCTCCTGAAGGGCTTGCCTTCTTCCTCTGGGAAGAAATCCCCCTCTCATTAGCATATTTGTAATAATTTTGAAGGCCCATCTCAATGAGCCATGATAAGCTTCCCACCTCAAGGTGTTTAATTACATCTGCCAGGTCCCTTTTGCCACATAAGGTAACATTCATGGGGTCCAGGGATTAGGACTAGGATATCTGGGGGTAAAGGGAATTATTCAGCTCACGCTAACTTTCAAGTTCCAAGGAAAAACAGTTTCTATTCCAGGGTTCTAGACAAAGCCAATTTATCAAATAAGAGGGAGGGCAAAATAAAAGTATCAATATTTTGATTCCCAAGAATGCAGTTTTACCATTATGCACCCAATTTCAAAAGCATTGGTAATAAAGTGCTTCAACAACATAATAATTTTTAAGAAATATTTTCAACAACAAAAAACCCAATATAAAAATGAGTAAAGGACTTGAACAGATCCTTTTCCAAGGCCAGTGATCCCCCAGGAAGGTGCTCAGCATCATTAGACATTAGAAAAATGCAAATCAAAATCAGAGCTACCTCTTCACCATCAACAAGCCAGAAAATAACAAGTGTTGACAAGGATAAACGATGTGGAGAAATTGGAATCCTCAACAATCCTGGTGGGGATGTGAACTGGTGGAGTGGAAAACAATTTGGCAGTTCTTCAGTGAGTTAAACATAGACTTATTACATGATTCAACAAGTCTACTCCTAGAGATATATACCTAACACTCCTAGATATATACCTAAAATAATTGAAAGCCAGGAATCAAACAGATACACATAAATGTTCATAGCAACTTTATTCACTATAGCCAAAAGGTGGAACCAACTTAAACTTCCACCAGTGAATGAGTGGATAAACAAAATGTGGTATATCCATACAATGGAATAACATTTAGCCATAAACAAGGAATGAAGTACTGCTACATGCTATAACATAGGTGAATCTTGAAATCATTATAGTAAAAGAGAGAATTCAGATACAAAATGTCACATACTGTATGATTCCATTTATATTAAGTATCTATATTAGGTAAATACAGAGTAGAGGAGGGAGCAAGGGGGGAGAAGACGAGATGACTAGTTGCCAGGGACTGGTGGAAGGGGAAATGAGAAGTAATGGCTCAGCCGAGACAGGATTTCGTTTGGAGTAATGAAAGCATCCTGGAACTAGACTGCAGTGATGGATGCATTGCATTGTGAAAGTACTCAATGCCACTGATTGTACACTCTAAAATGATTAAGATAGTAAATTTTATGTTGAAGAAACTTAGGGAAGAGAAAAAGAATAGACACAGCAAACAATAGCAGCTAAGGGTAAGTTAAGATTGAGGCAAGTACAAACCAAATTACAAGAAAATCTGCAGGTCCTGGGTTTAGAACATTCTCTTCCCTACAGTTCTAATCACATCATTTGGTTCTGCAGTGAATTGTTCATAACCTAGTGTATAAATGGCATTTTATTGGGTTTAAAATTTTAAAAACCTATAGAGAAATCATGAAAGATCATTACAGTAAAGAGAGAATATAAATGTTATGAACCTTGACAATGTAAGAATAATTATTTAACAAGAATTGAGGGGTGGGCCGAGGACACAGAAGAAAGTGTAAGTACACTGATTTCTTTATTTTTCATAACAGAGATCAATACTTACAGTCCAGAAGGAATAAATCAAGAAAGAGAGACTTGGACTAGAAAAGTTACAAAGGCAATCAGTAGAAGTACTCAGAATAATACTGTGACTACAAAATTCAGCAAGAGAAAGGAGAGGTAGAAGGTGGCAGAGTATGCTCAATTCCTCATCTTTCTTAGCAGAAAGGAAACACATGTTGTCTAAATGAGGTAAGCCAAGAAATAGAATTATAGTATTTAAAAACTCAAATGTGGGTAGATGACCCACTGGTGTGGCTAGGGTGGGCAGTCCTGTCCCTTCGGCTAAGGAGGTAGTGACAAGACTCAGTCTGGCCAATCGGAAACTTCCTTGAGACTTTCTGGCCAACACTGCCGAGGAAGACATTGACTTTCAGCCATGACTCTCAAGTTGGGAGAACGGGAACCTGGGTTTTCCTGGGTTCATCTTTTTGCTGCTGGACATGCACTACGTACAGGCAGAAGCCAATCAGAGCTAATGACACTATTGAGTGCCTGGATGCACCTGAAGCTTGGCCCACCCTTCCGAATTCTACAATCTTGCCCAGTGAATTCCCCTTTTGTTTTAAAAAGGCGCCATGGGTCAACCACTGGACCCTGTGCTGTACTGCTGGGCCGTGCTGACCCAAGGAATCCAGAAGAAGAAAGCGGGGTTCCCTTTTGTCAGGAGGAAAGGGAGCTCGAGCATCAGTGCACCTGACAACCCGGAGGCTCTCTGGACCCACCACCGGGTTGTGCAGGTGCTAGAATGTCACCCCTGGCGGTGACAATCGTGACAGGTGGGGCTAGAACGTGACACTGGATGGCCAGACTCAAGTGCAAAGCCTGCCTCTTGGACACAATCCTTAACCTCCCCGAGCTCAGTGTCCTCAGTACGCAAATAGAGATAATCTCGGTGATCCTCCGGTGGCCAAGTTGGTGCAACAATAGCTGAAAAGCTACGTTCTAAGCCTTTCCAGCTTTCTTTTCTTGTGCTGATTAGCTTTGTCCCAGGGTTGGTCAGTTACACTAGTTCTGCTCTCTTACCCCAGCACCCCTAATTCTACCCAACCACCCCACAAATACATAGTTTCCAGGTGGTGAGGGTGAGAGATAGGAATGAGTCCAACTGCTGGGGAGGAAAAACAACCCCCGAGATAGTAGGTGATGCGTCTGAAATTCTCATTTTCTCCTCCATCCTCGCCCTCCTCGTCCTACAAGCTGCCTCACCCCTCTGGCCAGTTCTTTAAACTCTGCTGTGTGTTTCTCACCTCCATCCTCACACAGAGGCAACAGGGAGATGGTCCCAGTGATCTGGGCTCTGGAGATGCTGGGAGAAACTGGAATGACAAGACTCTAAGGTTGTGCCCCCTACAAATGACGGGGTGTCGGGTTCCTTTTGTTAACTTTTATGCATTTTTGTTTTACTCTAAAAGTATATTATTTCTTATAATTTTTTATTGTAAGTAATCTATTACTATTTATTGCAGGAATATGGAGAAAGATAAAGAAGGAAATAAAAGTCACACGCCATCGAGATGGAAACCCTGTTAATCTGGCGGTGCCTTCCCGGCGCTCTTTTGCTATCGCTTCTGAGAGGCCACCATATATCGCACCCTGCTTTCTCCACTCAGCTTCACATCGTGAGCCTACCTGCATTTCATTAAGAATTCTCTTAAAAGCATTTTTTCTTACCCAGTATTATACTCCAGGGTACCAAAATCTACTTAATCAAGGTCCTGTTGCTGAATATTTTAGGAACTCCTAGTCTTTCACTCCTGACCACTCTAAATATATTTTCTTATCTGTTTAATAAGAGACTTTCCCATCTGCAGGCATAGTCAACTGGTGCTCTTGAGGTTTGTAGGAGCATATCCCATGGCCAGCTGGCGGGTGCTGAGGGGTCCCACACGACAGCCCCTCCCCCAAAGGCAGCACCACTTTGCAGCCCACCTGCCCTTCGTGCTTCTGATCTGCATTTAAGGTGCTCCCTGACTGATCCCCCAAGTTTGCATCTCTGGAAGCAGAGGCTGCCATCTCAGCCATGCCCTTCTAGAAGGATATGGGCTCCTTATGCAAATAAGACCCCTCTCAACCTCCTTCCCAGAAGGTAAATGTGCAGTTTTCTAACCTCACCACCCCCCAAAAAATGACTATCTTACACCCTAATGCCCAAGCACCAGGTGCCTAGGGAGACTGCATCGACATTAGTGAGGTTCCCCATCTGTCCTTCCTGCAAGGGGAAGGGGGGCTTTAGAGTGGGCCGGAGCCAGGAAACGGCACTCACATTGGAGAAGATGGCATTGCTCCATAGTCACAGCTTTTGTAACAACTGGTACCCCAAACCATTTGGACAGAACCCCCCACCATGCCCCAGAGTCTGGGTGTGGAAAGAAGGATCCTGAGGCCTAGTTATAGCCATGCTGCTAACAGGCTGTGTCACTGGGCAAGGCCCGCCCCTCTCTGGGCTGTGCAAAGTGACGGGCTCTTCAGAGGCCCCGCAGGTTCTGGTTGACTGGGTGAGCCCCCCCACTCAGAACTCTCTTCGGCACAGCATGATGCAGGCACTGAGTTGGGGTGCACTACGTCTCCCCCTTCCCATCAATGGCGCTGCAGATGGGCTTCAGCAGGGACCCTGGGGAAGGGGTAGACCTGCAGTCAAGGGGTGCGGGAGAGGAAAAGACTCTACCTCCTGGGGTACACAACGGGCCTCACAAGCCACAGGGCTGCTGAGGCTGGGAGACTATGGACGTGAAAGGGTTTCAAAAAGTGAACTGTACTTGTCAACTTGCGGGGCTCCTGCCGCCAACCTTGGAGAGAGCAGGCTCCATGGAAGCGGTGAGAACAGTGTCATCCACTGAATGAAATAGGAAAGCTGAGTCTCCACACATCTAAATAAGTAAGTGAAAGTGATATGAATAAAGAAGTGAAAGTTGGATGAGGCATGGGACACAAAGCACCTCCCCGAAGAGTAATCACTGCTGACAAAGGGGAGAGGAGCAGCGTTCCAGGGACTGACTCAGACGCCACCTGGCGGAGGGGCCAGACGAGCATCCCCTTCACGGGTCACCCACCTGGAAACCTGCACCACCCAAGCAGGTGCTGAAAGGCAGCCTCGCTTCTAGAATGCTCCTTATAAAATGCACAGCCTGGTTCTAATCATGAGCAAACATCAGACAAACCCAAATGGAAGGGCGTTCTAGAAAATAACTTCAATCATGTCCAGGTTGCGAGGAGACTCTGAGGACTGTGCCAGACTGAAGGAGAGAGAGGCAGGCCCCTGAGGACAGCACAGATGCTGGCTCCTCGGGCTGTGAGGACAGAATCGGGCACATGGTGAAACCTCGGTGGGTCTGAGGGGTGGTGGAACCATCAGTATCTGGTGGCCCCAAAATGGTCCCCAATGGTCTGGCCTCCTGCGTTCCCTGAACCCCTCACCATGGTGCTCCCACCCTCCCTCTCCTTCTTGCCTTCTCCCCTCCCTTCCCCCTCCCTCTCTCCACCTCCCTCTTCCTCCTTACCTCCCTTTCTTCCTTTTTTTCCTCTATCTCCCTCCCTTTCTCTTTTCTTTCCATATTTCCCTCCCTCCATCTCCTCGATCTCCTCCACCTCCCCTTCTCCCTCTTCTAACCCCCCCACGGAAGTAAACCTCCATATTGTGAGCAGCCCTGTGGAGAGCTGGTCCACGACCCGGTCTGCCCGCCCTGAGGACCATCCTCCAACATCTCCTGCATCACCTTAGAAGCGGACCCTCAGACACCGTCACATCTGAAGATGAGCGCCGTTCCAGCCGACCCTTGGCCACGTCTCCTGAGAACCCTTCGCCAGATGCCTCCAGCCCCACTGGTGGCTGTTCTGAGCCGCTCACCGGGGCTTGGTGAGGGCCGGAGGACCCGGCACAGATGGGGCCTTGTGCTTAAACAGTTTAGAAAGAAAACACCTTGGTGCTGCATTTGCAGCTTCACTGTGCGTCTGAGAAGTTTGGAACTTACGCCACTTAAGTCGGAAAGAAGGAAGGGGCGGGCCTCCCTGGTGGTGCAGCGGTTGAACGCTGCGCTGTGGAGCTGTCGGCGGCGGTGATGCGAGTTCGATGCCCAGCCGGGGAGAATCCCACATGGCACGGCAGACCTCCCCTGCCTCGCCCGCTGCTCCCCTCAGCAGTGTGTTTCTGATCTGCCTGTTCTGCTCCCCGCTCTGTCTCTGGTGAAGCCTCACGCCACCCCACACCTCTGGCCTGTACCCCAGCTTGTATAAAAAAAAAAGAAGGAAGGGGCCCTGTGGAAGGGGGGGGAGGGGTGAAGAGGGGGCCTCTGGAGGGTCAGGACTCAGGGTCCAGGTGCCTGAGCCAGATCTGCTCAGGGGCAGGAGCGCCCCAGGACACCCCACGGGGCCCAGCACACCAACAGTCAGTCTGGGGGTCCCTGACACCAGTCCCCAGAAGTGGCCCCCCTGGGATGGCCCCTCCGACCCCCGCACAGACCTGAGGAGGCCCCGGGGGCGTTTCAGTCCCACGGAGGAGCAATTTGTCCTTCCAGCCTGCTAACGAATCCCTGAATGGGAATTAATTACCGTCTGTCGAAATCAGACTTCTCTCTTCCTTCGAAATGCATCTTCTTTTTATTCTTAATTAATTTTTAAAATTATGACATCGGTGCAAAGTCTAATTTATGTTACTTTTAGCCTTATTTCTCTGATGGGCAGTTTCACCTGATGCCAGGCGCCCCCTCACCGGGGAGTCAGACCTGGGGACCCGACTCGCTGCCGCCTGGCTGCTCGGAAGGGAACCGGCAGGGCCAACCCGCCTCGGAGGGCCTCAGCTCCCTGGCCTGGCGCTCCACACTTACCCTGCCCTCGACGCACCATCTCCCTGACCCTCCAACACCCTGAACAGAACCGCCATCCCATTTTACAGGTGAGGAAACTGAGGCAGAGGAGAACTTACTGGGACCTGTGGGGAAAGATGATCCTAACCCAGGCTCAAGCGCCAAACAGCTCTTCCCTGGACGGGGCTTGCTCTAAATGTCACGACCACCCTTGATTACTTAGACCTGGGTCTGAATGGCAGGACAGGGCCTCATGAAGCCTGTTCGCCCCCAGCACCCGCTGCATCCGTCTCCTGGCACACAGCATCTCTCGCATCCCTCTCCTGTGGGGAGTCTCCTCCCGCCCCCCACCCCTGCACGCTAGCCAGGAGTGAGATGAGAGTGCTCCCTTCCTGCGGGACCCTCCTCATCCCTGGGGATTCTCGCCAGTAGGTTTCCTGACTCAATTCCAGCCAATCAGCATCCTCCCTGGGAATTCTGTCCCTGAGGCTGCAAGGAGAGAACATTCCCTCTCTGGTTATGAAATCTGGAAGCTGCTGGAGGGAAGTGGACCCACAGAAATGAGGGCACCCCCAAAGAGCCGTGAGTTCAGATTCCAGCTCTTTCCACATGCTGCTCTGCCTGCCAGCTGGTTACACCAGACAGTGAGCCCCTTTGTGGTTCAGCTGGTCTGGTGGGGCTTCTGTTGCTGGCCATCCCGCTCGTCTGACAGGCACAGACAGGCTTGGAGAGCTGGCGGGAAACAGGAGCTCGGCCGGGGTGCCGGGACCGAGTCCAGTCAGGCGGCGCCAAGCACAGCAGGCCGGGGCCTGAACGTGGACATTCTGGACCCCATCCCCGCCTGCCCAGTGCCCTTCCCACTGCCCCCAGAAGAGCCCACATGTGGGAGTAACAGGCCTCTGCTTTGGGCCCTGCCGCCCTCCCCATTCTCCACCTGCGTCTTTCCTGCACAACCTCACTTTAACACAGCAGAGACGGGATGAGCCCCCCTAACTGCTTTTCTTTGCACACTGGTTCCCTCATCCTGGCCCTCCTGCTCATTTCAAACAAGCCATCCTCCAGAAGGCCCTTCTGGTCACCCCCAGAAAGAGTGACTCACCCACTCTTCTCTGCTAGGCCCGTCAGCCAGGGATTGTCACGCAGGACCTGGAAATGCAGGCTGATGTCGGGGAGCTATTTAAGGCCCTGTGCCCAGCCCAGCACAGGAACATCACTCACCCAGCCAGTACTTATTTAGGGCCGTGGGTGCCAGACGCAGCGCTGAGCGAGCCAAACAGACAAGGGCCCTGCTCTGGCGGAGCTCGCAGCGGTGGAGGGAAGGGGCGAGGAGCACCAAGTGTAACACAAACAAAATGACACAGCGTCACAGTGGCGAAGTGGCATCGGGAGGACCGGGAGTGGGTGGGCGGCAGGTTGTGGTCGTAAATGGGGAGAGCGAGTGGTCGCAGTCTCTAAGGTGAGAGAGGGAGCCGCACGATGTCTGGGACAGGATCACAGGACACACCCAAGCTTTGAGGCAGGGACAGGAGGGGAAAGCAGGCTCCAGGGAGAGGTGGGAAAGAGGACAGAGGTGAGGAGAGGGTGCCGGTGGGCGGCAGAGAGGTGCAGCCATATTTGGTTAGGGAGCTCGGGAAGTGCCGGTTGAACAAATTGGACCGTGACTCGAGAAGGTTCTTAGTCTAACAGACTAAGGTTCTTCGTCTAATAGAAGCAACAACAGTAACTAAACCCAGGAAGGCCGATGACATCCCTGGCCCTAGGGTGATCGGGAATAATTGGTGGAGGAGGTCGGGGCGGCTCGAGGTGGCGTCCTGAGCAGGGGCTGGCGACGCGTGGACTGCGTAGACCGGCTTGGGGCCGGCAGTGTGGACAGTGAGTCCACGAGGAATCAAATTCGATTCCTAGGGCTGCAGTAACCAAATACCACCAACCCGGGGGCCTGAAGCAACAGAAGAACGTTTCCTCACAGGTCCGGAACCGAGAGTCCAAGGCCAGAGTGTCATGGGGTCCCCCTCCGTCGGAGAGTCTGGGTAGATCCTTGCCGATCCCTGGTTCTGGTGGTGCCAGCAACCCGAGGCCTTCCTGGGCTGTGCCTGCATCACCCCGAACTCTGCCCCGGGGTGCCCGGGCCTTCCCACGGTGTGTCCCCATGTCGCCACTCAGCGTTCTCCCCCATGTCCTCTCTCCTCGGCCTACCAGCCCCAGTTACGCCGGCTCAAGGCCCATCTTCTCCAGGGGAATGCGGCTCAACTAGTCACGTCAGCAGCGACCCTATTTCCAACGAGGCCAGCACGTGCTACGCGGGGGCTAGGACTTCGATGCATCTTGGGGGGACAGGAGGCACAGCTCAGCCCTTAACAGAAATCTCACCACCACCCCCCAGGCCCCAGGAGTGACCTGTGACCGTGGGGGTGCCGAGGTCCCTCCCTGGCGTGCCACCCTCCGGGGCGCTGCCTCTACTTCCCAGCAACTTTGGAAACACTCCCCTCTCCCCACGGGCCGCCCTGATCTCCGGCACAGCACCCGCCTGGGGACCGGCGCTCAGATGATTCCAAACTGTATCTTCCCCATAAAACAAATATTTTGAAAAGTCTTTTGATGTCACTTTAACAGAGTGTGGAAAACACCATTCAACCCCCCGCATTTTTAATTTCATCCTTTTCGCTATTTTTTTTTCCGCCTTGAAAGTGTGTGTTTGCTTTCATGTTACACGTTATTTATTTAGTTGCTTGTCAATTAGTGTCTATTCTCCAAGCGACAAGCACATTAGCAGCTGCAGAGATTGGAATTAAAATTTGCAGCCCAGTTGGTGCTAAGGAAGCCTCGCCTCCCCGACTGAGAAAACAGCACCTCTTTGTCATTTCAAAAGACGACCTTCTCCAGGTTGGGGTTTAATTCTGACTGACTCCTCCAGGGTCACTGCACAGACACAGACGGGACGTGATGGCTTTGAGCCGGAACTTCATCAAATCCACGCAGGCGCCTGTCCGCAAGCGTCTCTGATGGCAGCTGGATTGGACTGTCGCTCTACATCGCCAGCCCACGCCTCCAACTCCGGCAACCTGACCCAACGTCCCTCCTTCCAGTGTGGGACAGGAACCGGTGCCGGGGACCCAGCTCCAGTGCCACATTTTGATTCACCGAGTTTGGGGGCCTGAGCAAGTAAGTTCTCCTCGCTGAGGTTTATTTCTTCTTCTGTAAAGTGGGAGGGTTCCACCCCACTGCGCGGGGGTGTGAGCGCCAAGACCGTGAGCAGCTTCGCAAACAGCCTCAGCAGGTCTGACTGTCCCCTGAACCCGAGGCTGGGCTTGTGCGAGTTAATCACAAGCCCAGGAGAGCCTGGGCGAGAGAAGATGGATGAGGCGTTCCCCAGGGCCAAAAGTCAGACCCTGCACCCCGCAAAGCTGCAGGCAGAAAGTGGAGGGGCCCCCGAGACCCCAGCCTAAGCAGGGCGACCCCAGAGTGAACAGCAAGGCAGAGCACCAAGGAGCTGGGAAGGCGGCGTGGGCCCCGTGCCTGTCCCCAACACGCTACTGCACAGATCCAGGCAGTGGAGGAACCGGGGAGACGTCTGTTCTCTTCTCTCCTTGTGGGCCTCCAAACGTGCCCTGTGAGGGCGCTGTTTCCTGCCCTCAAGCTCCCCCTGGCAGCCCCAGTGGGGAGACAGGAGCCCCCAGCAGGCCACATGACGGAGCAAGATTCCGCCCAGATCACACAATAAACTGCCTGATCCAAGTGATCTGGGGATGGGGGCCCAGGTCTCCCCTCTAGTGAGAAGCACGGACAAGACGGAGGCCTGAGTCCTGGCTCCCAACAGCCTGCTTTCCTGGGCAACCTCGGGCAGGTCTCACCTCCCTAAACAGTTTCTTCTAGTAAGTAGAAGAGACTCGATTCCCAGGACTGTTGTGAAGAGATTTAACAGTGAGAGAATATTCCTTTTTTAATATCTCTTTTATTGGAATATAATTGGCATTTAACATTATGTTAGTTTCAGGTGTACAACACAGTGTTTCAATCTGTTTTCTTAGAACACCTCAAATTGAAGACAAGGATGACGAGGGCCTACTGCAGCAGGACGGAATTTGCTACCCACACACTGCAGGCAGGACACTGGGTCCCCCTTTTCTCCATCATTCTCCTTGACCAGGGAAAACCAGAGGGTGGACAGGAGGTGGGGAGAGGGGGCCCAGGACCCGGCCCGGAGCCCGAGCTACGCTGGGAAACGCAGTCAGATGCACCCTCCCCCGCCTGGACCTGCGACATCTGCCCACCTCCCCCCGAGTCACCGCCACCCCCAACTACGGCCTCCCAGGCCTGCAGGGGCCCCGATGCCTGAGCCCCTCCTCCTGCCCCCATTAAACGCCCCTGTCACCCGGGCTCCTCAGGCTCCTCCTGACTCCCACGTGGCTCTAGCAGCTTCCCCTCACTTGGACTCACCCCAGATCTCCTTGGGCTCTGCTCCCCAGGACCCCCAGCCATAGACGAAAGCCTTCCCTGTTCCCTCCCCTGCGCTGCGGGGCTCTCCTTTGGCCTGGGCACATTTGCCCTGTACCAGGGCTGGTCTTGCTCCTCTGCGTAGTGCCCTCGCTGCTGGAATCTCAGCGGGAATCTTTGTCACTGATATGTCCCAAGTGCTGCCACATAGCGGAGGTGACATCACAGATGAGCCTGGGTCGGGAGGGGCCTCAGGGCGCAGAGAGCGGCCAGGGCTCCTGTACCTCACCACGGACCCCCCGCTCAGCCACCGGGGCCGTGGGGCCAGGGCTCCTGCCGCTCTGGGCACAGCCAGGCTTGAGAAGCGCCGGCCCAGGGAGAGAGGAGCCTGCGATCCCAGCGCTGCCCGCAGCCTGCCAGACACTTGGGCAAGCACCTTCCCAGCTGGGCAAAAGAAGTGTGGACTCATTAGTCTCACCACCCCCAGTATCTTGTAAGGAGCCCTGTGAGGTCTCACGGGCTCCCGAGTGGTCAGGGCCCCGGGTTGCCCTCTCTTTCCGAAGAGTTGACCCTCTGGTCAGCGTGGACATTGTAGCTCCATGCGAGCTGCTTCCTGGAGAAAGGGCTCTGGCTCCCAAAGGTCTTTGAGAACCGGGACTCGCTTGGGGGAAGCTGGCAAGACCCGTTCTGGACCTGAGGGGTGTGGCCTCAGCCCGGGGCTTCCGTCCCCGTCTGAAGTGAGGTTGGCCCAAAGTGTCCTTCTAATCCAAAGCCCAGGGAGCTCCAGAGTCACACCACAGACGCGCCCCGGGGACGGGGAATCAATGAAGATGGCGAGACAGCGTCTGCAGAGGAACAATCATCCCTGCACAACGGAACGCTCTAATGGCAGAGTCTCTTATATTAGTAGACATTGTGGAGCACAGTTCCATCAAACAAATATAATGGACTCGTTTTCTATTACCATGCGCACTGTAATTACACATTCCAATAATCCCTGCCGAGCATTGCATGGAAGTGCTCAGAAGTAATGGAGTTCTGTAACCACATATAATAACTCGCCACAGGGACGGCGCAGCAGGTGGGGACAGGGTGACGGAGAGACCTCCCGGCCCAGGAGAGCCAGTCTCCTCCGATCCCAGGGAGCCCAGGCTCTGACTGATCTCGGGGCACTTTGACCTGCCCATCAGGCAGGGGTCCCCTCCCATGGCCAACCACACCTGCGGGCCGGGGTGCTCACTACCTCCTAGGCCATCTACTCGATGGGCCAAGTAGACTGATCTGGACGTGACCGCGCACGCCCAGCACACGCCTCTAAAGGCACGCGACCCCATTCTGCGGACACTTAAGACATTGCCCGTACACATCACTTCCAATGTGGTGTCTTAAAACCACACACCCGTAGAGTATTTCAGTTGCACAGCAGTCACGCAGTTTCACCGGGCTGCAATCAAGGAGTTGGGGAGATGGTGTCTTCTCTAGAATTTCTAGTGTACAATCGGTTTCCTTGCCTTTTCTGCCTCTTTGCTCGCCTGCATCCCTTGACCTGTGGCCCCTTCTCCAAAGCCAAGTGCTCACCAACCCTCTCTCTATTGTCAGGTCTGGGACAGGCTGGGACAGGCTCTCCGTTTAACGCCTCACCAGGATAATGCAGACTCTCGCCACCCTCTCAAGGTCCCTAATATTGAGCACACTGGTAAGTCCCACGTGGCCTTTTAATGTAAATATCCACAGGTTCAGGGGAGTAGAGAGTGGACAGATCCTACCCCCCATATTATTTTATCATCACACAACCAAACAGACCGTGAGTTCCTTTTCACCTATAAAAAGGACATGGAAATTTACAGGATTAAAAGCCACAATCTATGTCGCACCTGGCATATACATGTTGAATGAATGGAAAACAAATTCAATGAAAGTGTCAACAATATAATCCATTTTGTCAAGATCGCACATAATTAGGAAGGGCGTGAAGGCAAGTCATGGGCAGAGCGAGACCACTGACCGCTCTCATTTGGACTCTGCATCTCTATTAATGTGGCCAAAGTACCATTAGCTTATAGGGTCTCTTCTCTGGTCTCAACTTAGCTGCCTGCAATTTATTAAAGCCCTAAGTCTATCTGCAGTACAAGGGCTTGTGCTCATTTTAAATAGGAATAAACTGAGACTTAAAGGACGGAGGCCCAGCCTTGAAACAGAGGAGGGGGCGAGGCTGAGGATGTGGGAGACGGGCCTCCCAAAACAGGATACCCTCGCACAAAGCCTCCAGGGGCAGAGCAGGAGATGCCTAGAGGGGCAACAAGGAGTGTGGCGAGGCTGACCACGGGTGGGGGCAGAGATACTGCCAGTGACGAGCCCAGAGATGGGCGCTGAGGGCCAGGGCCAGAGAGAGAGAGTGGTCTCCCAGCTAGGAGAGTGGTCTGGGAGGGTGAGCAGGACACAAGTGAGATGATTGGGCGTGGGACCGACAAGCTCCCTTATGTCCGGCAGACACCAGGCAGGACAAGTGGCGACAGGAGGGAGGGAGACACATTGGCTCCCCAACGCCAAGCAAACAGCCCCAATCCTGAGCACCTCCTCTGCAACCTCTTGCTCACATCCAGATGGTACCTTCCTACCACTGCCCCCACTAGCTGCCAGGCCTTTGCACAGGGGGTTCCCGCTGCCTGGAGAGCCCCCTCCCACACCCACCCTTCACTTCCTGCCCACTCCGAGGGCTCCATCCCACCCTCACCTTGAATGAGGCCGCTCCTTTGGCAGAGCCAGGCCCAACGGCCTTGACCCTCCTTTACCCACACCCCCTCCGACAGCACAGCCCCACACGCCTATGCACAGGCCCCCAAGACCCCCTAAGAATCTTGAAGGCCCAGGCCCAGCCCGGCCTAGGCTCTGGAAGCTGCCGCCCCCAACTCCCAGCACTGTCCTTCTCCACAGCCAGCCTGACACTTGCGAGCCCGGGTCTCTCCGTGTCTCTGCGGCCGCCACCCCCTGCGGCTGCGCAAAGCCCGACTAGCGCGCCCCGCCAACTGCCCCGCGGCTCCTCCCTGCTGCCTGGAGTCTCAGATCCCGCCACACTGGGGGACCATGGCCACAGGCCTTTTGCTCTGCCTAGAGCCCCCTGCCCCCCACCTCCCTCAAATTGCAAGGGCCCTCAGCCCGCGGGGGAGCACAGCGCGTCTCTCCCTGCCCTGGCAGGGGCCGCCCTTCGGTGCCCTTGGCACTCGTCGCTAGTCAAGACCGACACGGTCTGATGTTCGCCTCTCCCCCTCCGGGTCTCGCAGCTCTGGGAAAGGTGGGTAGAGAAAGCGCCGGGGGGATGTTCAATTTGATAAAACTGAGTATCTCCCCTCCTGAGTGTTCGCCTCCCCACCCCACCCCCGCCTCTGGCGCCAGCGTCCCCTCCGGGTTCCCGAACATCGGCCTCTAGCGCCAAGGTCTCCCGGGGCCTGTGACTCTGACCCAGTCATTTCGGAGGAGCCAGGGAGCCCGTCTCTCCTCCCCCTGCCTACCACCAAGTGCCACAAACAGGCTGGGACCACACGTTGTTCTGTTTGCAAGAAGAAAGTAGCTTTAATGCAAATAGAAGCTCTTTTTTTAAACCTGAAAACCTGTAATTAAGCTCTCCTGACTGCCTGTTAGCAGCGTGATCCTGGCGGCTGAGCAGGAGCGAGTGGGCAGGTGGCTGGTCCCCACCTTAACACAGTCCTGTTAACATGGGGATCAAGCACGGGGAGGGGAGCTGCCCTGTGGGGTCAGGCCAGGACAGCAGTTCCCCAAAGATGGGGTCAGACAGAGTCGAAGGGGCTCTGAGAAGACGTGAGGACAGAGCTGAAGAGTGATGAGCCGGTGGTGGCAGCTTCCTGTCTCCCTCTGAGGGCGGAGGGACCTAGGCCCAGGGAAAGATAAAGGCTGGTCGGGCCAGGGCTGGGCTTTGGGTCTGGTGATGCAACCTCTGGGCAGGCTGCAAGCAGAAGCACCCCGATTGTACCCCCGCCCACCCAGAGCACCTGAGCACTTGCTGAATGAATGTGCTGCCCACAGCACGGTGCTGGGGTCTCCTTTTGAATCCAGCTTCCCTGGGGGGATATTGGGTGTGTCACCCTGTGCCCCAGGCCTCTGTGCCCCAGGCCTCCCCCACGGGTCTGTCAGGTGATTGCACGTGATGGCGCTGGAAAGGCTGCTGCCTTGCAGGAGCCTGGACAAACCTCCCCTTTTAGGGAATTACTTTCTCCCCACCAGTCTGAGTTCTCCCAGGAGATGGAGGAGCTCTTGGGATATTCAGTGAGAGAATATGGCCCTGAGCCAGGCACTGGGGCCTCAGTAGGAAGCCAATCACACTGAGTGTGTGCCTTTCTACCCAGCCAGCTAGTGACAGGGCATGACCCAAGAAGTCACACTTGCACATCCAAGGTCACAGGGTCAGTGCCAATGAAGGGAATCCTGCTGTGACAATGACACATGACGCTCCTGACCAGGAGGCACCAGGAATCACTAGCAAGAGAAGCCAGGAAGTGGCTGGGCACCTGTGAAGGGAGGAGGCAGCACATGCAAAGGTCCTGCGGCTGTAGGTGCGGGTGCAGCATGGAGAGCTGGGAGCACAGGCAGCTGTGGGGACTGACATGGGCCAGAGCCTGCAGGTCATGCAGTGAGCGACAACACTTCAAAGCAGAGAGAAAATATGATCAGCTTTGCATTTTAAAGAATCACTCTAGCCATGGTATAGGGACATTTGGATGTGGGAAGCCCAGCTGGAAAGCCACTGAGCCTGGGATCCAGGTGAGAGATGATGATCAGCTGGATGAATGGAGATGAATGAGGCAACTGTTGGGAGAGAAAGGACGGCCTGAACTAACTCCACAGATAGGTTTTTACGGACCCCATCCCCACCTCAGACCAGAGAGATCCAAGACACCTAGGACTACAAATCCCACAATGCCATTATCACCGAAGGGAGGATGCTGGGAACTGTGGGTGGAGTTAAGCAGCGATGTTTTGATATATGACCAGACATGTGGGTGTTGGTAGTCTCTGGCTGTTCACTGGGTTTTGGTGCACCATTGGGACTCCAGCCCAGTGAAACTGGTAGGACGCATTCACCAATTTGTTCTTTTTTCCCCTTCCTTTTATAAATAAACCCTTTATTAGTTATTGTATGTACCTACACTTGTGTCTTATTATAAGTCCCTTTTTAAGTGCATGGGTGAGGACCCACAGTCAGACACTCCATTTTATATCAGGGCTGCCCTGTAACACAACGGCCTTGGAGATACAGCGGCTAGAGATGGTCGTGGGGGGATACAGGGAGGGAGGGAGAGAACAGGCTCCAGCATGTGCTTACTGGAAGGAAAACCTGCCCTGAGATGAATGCAGAGACAAACCCCAGTAAGTTGTCCACTGTTCCGGCCTCACAGTTAGCCCTTCTCTATCTCTGTCTTTCCACATTATAATCGGGCAGGTGAGGAGACTGAGACGAAATCCTATTAGGGGCCTGAGGTCTAGTGCGAGGCCCTGGGACCACTCAGCCCTCCCCCCACCCCACCCCCCACACACAACAGCGAGTCGGCAAGGCATGTCCAGCCCCTAAGGCAGAGACCCAGTGCTTCTCAGGAGATGGGATGAGTAATTTTGATAATTGAATTTTTGAGTTAGACTTAAAATATGGCCAAGATTGAAGAGGCACTTTGGCAGGGTCGGAAGCCCCCAGGCAGTTTTCTCTGCCTCCGCGATGCTGAGAACTTATTAACAAGATCACTCTTTCTCCCGTCCACAGCCCCAGTCACAAGCAGTGCTGGGGCCGGTGTGTTGAGGAATTCAATTGTGGGTCTCTGGGCCCCTGCTCTGGTCACCCAGAGACATTTCCTTGGAAAAGGCAGAGTGAGAACACTGGGTTCGTAGTGCAGGGAAGAGATAAAGTTCGTAATGCAGGGGAATGGATTTCATCTCGGGGAGACTGGATAATTTAGAGAACAGGTTCTGACCGGCTCAGAGTACATCCTGGCTCTACGGCTTACTCTGGGGGTGCTCCACCAAAATCTCACTTGTAAAGTGTGACTATTGCTGTGCAGGCAGGTGCTGGCCTCAAAGGGGGATGGGGGTAGGGAGGACTTTGCCCTCGGGGCTCACGCCGGACCAGTGGGCAGACAGGCCTTGGGAGGTGAGCTCAAAGTGCCCTTCCCAGGGTGGGCGAACAGGGCCCGGGAGAGCCCAGGGCCTGGACCTCCCCCCCTGCTTCTCTATATATTTAGCCCCTGCAGCTGTTTCCCTCAGGTGCGACTCCTTAGGCGCATGTGGTGATTAATTTCACCCACAGGAATTGAGGCATTTTCTGATCACTGTTTCAGAGCCTCCTGAATACAGCGGCTGGTAAAATTAACTCGCCAGGGACAATGGAGCTTTTTCCAAGGTCCAAACTGTCCTTATTTACAGAGTTTGTTCTTGGCCTTAATCCAGCCCAAACAAACCGGTCTGCTCCTCCACCTCCCGGAGGAGCGGAGGCCTTCGCTAGCCCAAGGTTGAGCATGTTTCACATGATTCTAATCCAGGGGATAAAAATATACTTGGCTTTGGATTACTGTGTTCCTGAAAAGCCGGGGTGACCTGAAGCAAACGGCTCTGCAGGCCCTGCCCGGCCACACCTGGCCTTCCCACACCTGGCCTTGCCACACGCAGGACACGAGGCCCGTGTATCAGAAGAGGACCTCACCACACAGCCCCTCCAGCCCACGCCCTTGCCAATGACCCAGTTCAGGCCCACCGACCATGCCCCTGGCCCCGGCCAAGCAATACACGTCCCACTGCCAGGGAAGAAGGGGGCACGTCTGGCCCACCTGAGCACCACCGCCTGTGCCCTGTTTCACCACCGCAGGGCGGGAGGCCCATGTCAGCTCTCGCAGATGAGGAGACACTTGGGAGCCTTCAGAGGTTTCCAGGCTTTTAATGCTCAATCAGGAGACGGCAACTTGCGCCGTCCTCAAAGTGACTGGGCCCTTGATCCGACGCCCCTGGGCACAGGCATCCCCACGTACACCTGCGCACGCCTGTGCTCGCTGGGCCCCAGAGCCCATAATCACAAGGGCACAGACTTGGTGACCATGGAACACTGCTTCCATAACCCACGAAGTACTACAAACTGTAACGGAATGCAGCTGAATACAACAGAATACAACTCTGAGGCGGGCCCGAAACAGGCCACAAAGTCAACACAGTGTCTCTTCAAGGCCTGCGCAGGAGCCGGGCCGCCTTTCCTGTTCCCCTCACTTGGCGTCCACAGCGAGCACAGTGCGCGTCCACTGCCGCCCGCCCCGGGAAGGCGAACCGGTCTTCACTCTGGTGCCGCAGCAACGGGAAATCAAGCGTTAGCCAGGTCAACAAGACGCGTGCCCAGCTCCTGGCTCAGCCGGTCCAAGTCTGCCACTGAAGGCGCGGCTGCATGCCAGGGGGTCGCTTCTGTCAACTCACCGCAACCCGCCGTCCCACACCAAGAGCCATCGGCTTCCTCGCTGGCCACACCGGTGAACTGCAGGAGTTGTGGGCAGCACGCACCACGCCCACTTTCTCCAGCTCGGCTACCGCGCCCGTAGTCTCTTTGTGGCCTCTGGCACGCGACACTATTGAGTACTGGCCACTCTCCTAGGGACTGGCCGTTCTCTCAGTGTGCCCGCACAACACCGCCTTCCCCACAACCCCCAGGGCGAAATTCTCTGGCTGGGTAGCGCATCCTTCAGGACGTACTTGGACTGGGGTCTCGCATACTTTATACTCCTTTGGTTTATACTCCTTTGGGGGTGACTGCCCAATCCCTAGGGTTAATCTCATTGTTGTCACCTTGATAGTCCGGCCTCTCTAGCCACCAATATAACAAACAGACCCCTAAAATCTCTGGGCTCCCATCCGAGCTCACTGCCCAGTACCCACTAAAGCCAAAACCCTTTGCGCAGCGGTTGGGGACCAGTGGACAGCAAGCGCCACATGTGGCCTCCGGTCCCTGCCGGTCCCCGTGGACAGGTCCCTTGGTCCTCATCCGATTCAAAAGCCACAGGGCCTCTCCCGGGCCGGGGTGGGCAGCAAGTGGTCCTCCAGGTGCAGGCATGTGTCGGGCCTGCAGTCCCCGCCCTCCCTTCACAGCAGCCCGTGTCCTCGCGGGCGCGAGCCTCTGGTGCTCTCGCATCCTCTCCCTAACTCTAACGGGTACGCATCGGGCCCTGCATCTATTTTAGCACGATCTACACCTGTTCTCAGTAGATCCCCCACACTTGGGCACAGGTGACTGTACAGGCCGGCTTGCCTTTTCTGGCATTCTCTTCAGCTCAGCAACTACCCCCGATCCTTTCTGAGAGCTCTCGACGTCACCCAAGTTGGCTACCCCTGTGGTGACAGCGCGGATTCAGGGTCCCACACAGGGCACCAGCATTGCCAGAAGGGCCCCAAACGAGGGTGAGGGGGCACTTTTCAGTACCAAATCCCCACCTCTAGGCACAGGTGTGGCATTCACGCCTGTGCACACCGGTGTTCTTTGGGCCCCAGGGGCCCTAATCACAGGTGCACACGCCCCTGCCCCACCCTGGGCACCCACGCTGGGCGTGGGAAGGCAGAGAAAGCCTGCGACTTCGCCTGCAGAGCTGAGGGAACCATGCCCAGCTGGTCTCCCTGCCGTGTGCAGTTCTCTCCCCCACAGGGGACAAGCTACTTCAGGCCGCTTCCTGGGAGGTGCCCACAGAGGGCGACCACCAAACACTACACGCTCGTGGCCCACCGCCCTCCGTCCGCCCCGAGGTCTTCAGGGGGCTCCATCCCTCCTGCATCGAGCCACCCCGCTGACTTAGCCAGCTGTGCAAGCAAACACCGGGCAGGTTCACTGTCGCTTCAGGCAGACGGGGAGAGTCCCGGAGCCCTCGGGGGATTTTACAGGCCTTTAATGCCCTCTCAGGCAACCAGGGCCAGGCACACCAGGCAGGGAGGCAGCACGGGCTGGGCAGGGGGCCCCGGGGGCAGGCAGGCAACCAACCCTCCCAGCCCCCTGCGAAACCGCGCTCTTTCCCTGGCCTCTCTGGCCTTCTCAGTCTCATGTCGCCTCAGGGCCTTACCTCAGCGTGGTCTTCCTCGCCGTGCTGCCGCTGCTGCCCTTACCCTTCGCCCCGGCACAGGCGTCCCAGTTACGTATACGCATGCCCCGTGCTCTCTGGGCGCACGTGTGTGTAATTACAGGAGCACGTGCAAAGCCGCAGGTGCTGGTCATAGATGCTAATGGCAGGATGGCGTGAAAAGCCTGAGCTGCGACTCATCACCCACACACCCCGGCCCCCCAGACCCCTGCACACTTCCCTTTGTGCCTGGCAGCACGGGAGCCCGAGCGGCGCGTGGAGACTTGGAGACCAGCCACTGGCAGGCACTGAACGGTCACTGGCTTCTGGAAAGGGTCTCTGTGAGCTGCTTCCAATTCTGAGGCTCGCAGCGCTGGACTGGGGCGCAAGGGGAGAGCCCTTTTACAGGTGTAGAGACTCAGACAGAAGCACGTGACTTGGGATGCGGAGCCAGACTCCCACACCCACCACCCTGGGCCAACTCGTCTGCGGACCTTCCCTTGAGGAATCTGATCGTGTGATTTCTTGAAAACAGACGCCTCCGCATGACTTTATGCCTACATCTGAGTTTTCCCACCCTGGAATGGCCCGAGGTGCCGACGTGCAAATGCTCCTCGTGGAGAGACGAGCTGACAGAGACCCAAGCAGGAAGGGTCCTTACTGACTCACTGGAGGGGAACAGGCAGAGGCGGCGGCAGGCTGAGGCCCACTCTTCCACCCCGACACCTCAAACTGATGCACCCACGTCCCCTCAAACCATTGCAGTATCTGGGGAGCTACCGGAGCAGCCGCAGAGCATGAAATCTGGGGTTTGGAAGGACACATCACACGTGAGCTAAGGGTCTTAGATGAGTCACTCAGCTGTCCTGTGAATATGGGGGTGATCGTGAGCAGCCTTAAGTCTCCACTGAGGCGGTGGCAGGGGCCATGAGGCAGGAGAGCAGAGGGGAGCTGAAGGGTCAGCCTCCCATCTGGTCGGTCACCACTACCCTGGATCAGTCCTGAGCCCAGGTGCCAACGGGGCTTGCCCTATTCATTTCTCAAGGATACCATGAAGTTCAGGGCACAGGTGGAGGATAATCAGAAGTGAAGGTCAATGACAGCGCAGTAACAGACGCACCACGGACAGTGGGGTGCGAGACACTGCGCGGCCAAGGCCCCGCTCCAGGCCTCAGTGGGTCTTTCCTGCAGTGGAACAGGACCCACTTGGGAGGCTGCCTTGGGTAGCGCCGGGGTTGCCAAGCCCGAGCCAGGAGCAGGCAGCGGTGCCCCAGCCACGACACGTGAGCGGTGCTTCTCTGGACGCGCATGTGCGTCTGAGAGCAGGCCACTCCCAAGACCCCAGCCTGTCCCACTCGGGAGCTCAGGACCTGGGCTCTGAGGTGCCATACAAGGTAAGGACTCCCCAACTTGTGAGATCTGCGAGTCCTCCAGCTGTGGGGCTGGCGGGGCACCAAGCAGATCAGGGCAGGTGTGATGGCACCCCAGGGTGCACAGGAGCCCCCCAATCCAGGAACCTGCCCGGAGCAGATGCAGGTGCCCAAGCCCCTCACACCTTGGGCCCGAGCCTTGTTTGTTAACAACCCAAACCAGGGGAAGAAAACATTGAGGGGAGAAAGATGGCCTTGGATGGGCCTTTGTCCCCAGCATGTGGGCGCGAGTGACAAAGATTCGGTCGAGCAGGGCTCCACAGGCTTTATTGGCGGGTTCTCCTAGGAGCCTGGTCTGCTGGGACTGGGTGTTCCGGCATGGGTGCCCCCGGGCCTGAGCTGGGAAGAGAAGGAGGGAGAGAGTTTAGGTTCGAAGGAGGGTTTCTGAAGCGAGGCCTGGCAAGGCTGGAGGTGAGGCTGTTACTCTGAAACCGCTCTCAAAGGCGTACCGTCGATGTAAACATTCACAAAACCAAATGACAGTGAGATTGTATGTCCACACCCACTCAGGAAATGCCCGTTAGCTGCCTCCTCTGCGCCAGGCACCATTTGCTGGATTTCTTGGTGGTGAAAGCCACATGTGAGTCAAGCATGAGCACCGCTGAAGTAAGGCGTGCGGGCAGGCTCTCAGCAGCGCTGTGGGAGGGCATGTGGCTGGTTTCACCTCCAACTTCACTTTTCCAAAGGAGTCATTTCTGACCCTGCACCTCATGTACACCCCCTCAAATGGCTTTCAGTGAAAGAAACTCAAAGGCATTACCTCCAGGTTTCCTCTGGCCTTCCGAAGGATTTTGTGGGTTACGACCACTGAGGAGAGAGTGAAGAATATGCTGATTAGACAGACACCCAGGAATTTGGGGTATAGCCAAGTGAGGGAGGGGGAACCCCCTGAGCCACAAAAGATTAAACATGTGGGCCTCCCTGGTAGCACAGCGGGTTAAGCTGCAGCACTATGAAGCTATTCAGAGCCACTGGCAGCACAGGTTCGATCCCCAGCCAGGGAGCTTCCCACATGGCACAGCAGACCTCTCCTGCCTCACCCGCCGCTCCCCTCAGCAGTGTATTTCAGTCAATCCTCCTGTTCTGCTGCCCACTCTGTCTCTGGTGAATCCTCTCACCACCCCACACCTGTGGCCTATACCCCAGCTTGTATGCATAAATAAATAAATATTTTAAAAAATGGTTAAACATGTGAACAACCTTGAAGCAGCTGGATCAGAGGGAGGTGGCACGGCCCCTCGGCCCAGGAGCAGAGGGTCCAGTGGAAAGGGTGACGGTCACCTCCTCTGGTCTGGGCCACACCTGATAGCCACACCAGAAGGCACCCCACGTTACAGACCAAAACCAAGCCCTGCAAGGCCCACCGACGCCCGGGCGGGCCCAGGGCTCACAGCTCTGGGCTGGGCGTGTGGTGCAGACAGACGGCAGTCTGGGCCGACTAGTGCTGCAGACTGGTTTATCGAGCCCCTCTGGAGAAGCGGCCCTGGGAAGGGGTGCACCCACTCCGAGGAAAACACCGTGAAGGCCGGAGTCCAGGGCGGGGCAGGCTTACAGCAGCTCCTAACAGCTCGGGAGAGATGCTGGGCACTTTTTCCCCTGTGCTGCCTTTCAGCTGATGGAAAAACCCAACGTGGTTTCCTGGGAAAGCCCTGGTCCATCAAGACAGGAGGTGACTGGGGTATACGCAGAGGTCCCTGCCAATCGCACACACTGCGCTGTGCGGGTCTGGCAGCCCAGGGAGGCTCTCAGTGTAAAGGCAGGTCGCTGCCTCCCTCGACCTTTTCCTTTCCAACTTACACTCCTGGAACTGGGGCTTTGACCAGGGGTGCCCACGGCTGAAACAGGCCCCATCAACATACACAGCCCAACTTTCCCAGAGGCTCATTCAGAATAGGGGTCAGGGGGTGAAATTGAGAAAACGCCGATCTGTTGCCTCATACAAGTTCCCAATTGGATGTAAGGAAGTCTCCCCACTACCTGTCCAAGGGACCACCACAGACCCCAAAGTGGCCCCTCGACACTCAGCCAGGGAGCTCTTCTAACACACAAGGACACATCCCTCCCTGCTGCCCACTCTCGCTCTTGTGGCCGGTCTCTGACGGCCCTCGTCACTTCCCTCTCACGGCACGTCCTAAGTTATCCTGAATGGTCAGTTCTTACCCTCAAGGCCGCCCCCAGACCTGATCCTGCCCCTTCTCTAACTCCTGCCCGTCCCTCCAGACCTCGTCAGTCCAGAGCCTGAACAACCTCTCAGGCTCCTGGGGTGAACAGGTGCATCATCCTGCAGCTAGTTTTTGCATTTCCCCCAAGAGGCTGAGGTTCACATTGGCAGGAACTGGCTTGTCATCGAGCCTGGCGGGGGGGTTGGGGGACGGCCGGGAGCCCAGGGCTCGCTCTGGCACTGAGCAGCTTTCCACCACAGTTCAAGCCCCACAGCCCCACGGAGGCTGTTTTCAGAAGGATCCCAGGGCGGATGCAGGGCACTTCTACTAGACAATAATCTTTGCTCTGCGTGTTTCAGCAATGCCCCAGAAATGTTGGGCTTTGATAAGAGAACAGCACAAGGCAGGCAGGCAGGCCCCTCCAGAGCAGAAAGTGCTGCCGTCAGCACTTCTCCTAAGACAGGAAGGCTGACAGGCGCACAGCGAGAGGCCTGGCCTGCCTGCGCTGCCAGGAGGCCCCGGGAGGCGAGACGGCCAAATGCAGGGGTGAGCACTGAGAGCCTGAGCTGGGAGTAGAGCTCTCCCCGTGGTCTCCCATGATCCGGGCCCAGGGAGGGACTGTTCTCACAGTGGTTATAACCCTCTCCGACCTCGTTTCTCACTGTGTCCAGAGCAGCATTTCTGAGAAGCACAGCCTCGTCCCACCACCTGTAGCCTGCAGGGACTCCGGGCACAGAGCCACAGGGGGTGCCTCACACAGAACCCGCACTCTTGCTCTCGGCTTCGCCCACGCGCTGCCCCGCCCGCCTGACCATCAACACCCCCCCTTGCAGACTCAGCCCAGGTGACTTTGTCCAAGAGGCCCCCAGCCAGGACAGAGTGACACCGTCCCCACCCCCAGTGCTCCGAGGCCCCACACGTGCTCCCGTCCCTGCACCGCCGTGCCCCGTCTCCCCGCGAGATGACAGCCCCTGGCACCGAGCGGCCCCTCCACCCTGGTCTGTGAAGGGAATTCATTTGTCTATGCGGGTCAGAAAGGATGTAGCATGGAGGGAAACCCATAAATTGGGGGCAAATAAGACAACGGCCTGGGTGCTAAGTTGGGCCAGCCAGGGCTGGGGTTCAGTCCCCAGAGGCAGGCAGTGGCCACGCACGGCAGCCGCCAGCCGCTACTCACGCTGATCAAAGATGACTTTTTCCTGGTGCTTGCTCAGATGCAAGAGCCTCACAGTGTTTTGCAACTTCTTCTCCTGTTCAAACAATTTTTTGTGTAGCTTGGTGATCTCTGCCTTCATTTCTCCAGTCTAAAGAGGAAAGGAATTAGAATGAACAAAGAATATACAAGATTCTATCACACAGGAAGAATTATAAAAACTTATTAAAAGATGCTCAATCTTACTAACAAAGGTATTGGAGTTAAGACCAGAAGCTAGTTTCTGTGACGATAGCAGCAAACCAGACAGAGCCCAGCGATGTGACAGTGGGGACCGTGCGGCAGCGCCCGGCCAGCCGGCCAGCGCACTTCACCTGCGGCCCAGCAGGTCCACACGTGGCGTTAGTCCCGAGAAGATGCCGCGTTCACGGCTGCTCATCTCAGCATTGTTCACAGCAGGAAAACTAAACAACCTGATGGGTTTCAGTAGGGCTCTGATAAATGGTGGTATTTACATCCAGTGGGATAATTTTGCAGCTATTAAAATTGATGTAGAACTCTATTCACCGACAGGGAGAGATGACCATGACAGGTGCCAAGGAGAGCCCGGGTATAGGGCATTCCTGTGTCATCAAATGGACCAGGCGCATCTGTACCCACAGACGTGTATATTGGGGTGGCTAGGAAGATGCGACGGAGACGGCATCAAAACGTCAACAGTGATTACCTCTGAGAAATGTGATTTGGAAGGTTTTATATTCCACTTTTAAAAATTTATCAAAATTGCAATTATTTCACGAAGTGACAATGCTAACTTTTTAAAAAATCAATGTTTAAATCTTAAAAAGAGAATCTGAAAGATTTTTAGGAGAACATATTTTGATTTTTCAGAGCTGAGAGGACAGTGGGTAGGTGTTAAAACCAGAACCCCCAGGACCCCCCTGAAATATGCACACCCCGGTAAACAGCCTCCGTGAAGGAGTTTCCAGGGCTCAGGATGCTTCTTGACTTATAAAATCCCGGCCTGGAAGACGAGTCAACCACTCCCCGCTATGTGGAAACACCGCTGCTGGGAGAGGCTGGGCTGCAGGTGAAGAGCCTTCTGAAGAGTCACTTTAGCGTTGTTCCCAAACTTGTTTATGGCAGCCATACTTCTAATCAGTTACATAATTCAATTAAGTGTTAAGTAAACCCATGAAATACGTGTCTGGAAAGAGAGAACTGGTTGTATGGAAACTAATATGTGCCTCAGGAAAGACCTGACAAAGGCAAGTCACTATAAAACACATTTCTGGCAAATTAGGTGTGGGTGAATCAACTATAAAAGATGTGGGAGGAAGAGTCTAGAAGAACTCTATATTCAAATTGCCTTGCAGTCTCTAAGTTTTTTCTTCATCTAAAAGAAACAGAAATTTTAAGTGGCAGATAGGCATTATGGATGTCACTTAGGAAAGAAAGAAGACGTGAGCCCACTCAGCAGACCCTATTCAAGAACAGTCTCCGGCCCCACATGAAAAGAATGGCAAATAAATGTATATTTAACATCTTGAAGTTAAACTGTTTAAGGAATGTATCATTTTTTGATTCCTTGCTTGAACTTACTTTGGAGATTAAGCAGCCCCGTCACCTACAAGGGTTTCTCCCACTCTTCCACAACACGAGCTTTCCTTGGACTCTGCCTCGCGGCGAGAGCCCTCCTACATACGGGTTCTGGACCTGGCATCACAGGCCACACATCCCAGGACAGAGTCACACTACATCCAGAGCTGTAGCTCCACATCTGCAGGCAGGGCTGACCCCTGCACCCCCGGAGCCCCGCAGGGGTTGAGTCCAGAGATGTGCCTGAGGACAAGGAAAGGGATGACTGCTCCCTGCCCGAGCTTGCCCTGAGGTCCCTTCCCCACCGGGAGGCTAGTGGCTACTGCTCCCTTGGGCGCCACTGCATCCCCATCCTGGCCCCTTTCAGATTGGCTGGTGCCTGCAGGGATGTGTTCGCTTTCCCTACCAGACCACAATCTCCCCGAAGGCAGCCTCCATTCTTCCCTCTGCCCACCAGCACAAGGCACAGAGTGGGCGCTGTGAGACCATCTGCCAACTAAGTGGGGGGTTAATTTTCTTCTGCATTCTCAAGAGACTGGGTACACAGCCTATGCAGCACTTAAAACAAGGAATTTAATTATTTATGTATCTACTGTTTCTCTGGACTAAAATCTCCATGCTGACAGGAGGAATACTCTGTGGTATAAAGGGCTCCAAAGCCCCTCAGTCACTTCCTAGCTGTTGGCTTTGCTATGAGTTTCAGTTCCTACTTTGGGAAAATGGGAATATGAACAACAAACTTCCTAAGTTATGAAATGAGATGCTGAATGTACAGGGGAGTGCCTAACACACAGTAGGACCTCAACAGGGCAACTCTGACTGGAGCTACAGAGCTGAGCACAGAGATAAAGCCACTCTCCTTCAGGGAGACCAAGAACATCCCACCTGATGGCTGGAGCCGGGTTTTGCTAGTTGTTTTCTTTTTCATAGTGAAAAATCTCTAACATGTACACAAGTACAAGGAATAGGGTGATGAGCAGATAAAGATCACACACACACACACACACACACACACACACACACACACACACACACACACACACACAGTCAATATCCCTGATGAACAAAGATGCAAAAGTCCTCAACAAAATCTTAGCAAACCAAATTCAACAACACATTTAAAGAACCCTACGTAACCAAGTGAGATTTATTCCGGGGATGCAAGGATGCTTAACAATGCAAACCAACCGATGTGATTTCACCATATCAACAGAAGCAAAGAAAAAAATCTACGATCGTATCAACTGATGCACAGAAGGCATTTGACAAGATACAGCATCCATTCAAGAAAAAATTCTTAGTAAAAAGGGATAGAAGGAACATCTCTCAACACAAAAAAGGCCACATACCCGTAGCACTCAATGGTAAGAATCTGAAAGCTTTTCCTCTAAATCTGGTACAAGAAAAAGATGTCTACTCTCATCACTACTCTTCAACACAGTACTGGAAGTCTTAGCTAGACCAACTGGGCAAAGATACAGAGAATCTGCAGCCACATGCAGAAAAATGAAATGAGACCACTCTCTCACACATCACACAAAAATTAATTCAAAAGGATTGAAGACTTGGATGCAAGACCTGAAACCATAAAATACGCTGAAGGAAACATAGGAGATCACTCCATGACACTGGCTTCTGTGATGTCTTTGTCTCTAAAGTAAAGAAAATCAAAGTAGAATATAAACAAACAGGACCACATCAAACTAAAACGCTTCTCTACAATGAAAGAAACTATCATTCACACAAAGATACCTTACTGACGTTCTTTTAATGGGAGAAAATGTTGGCACATCATACATCTGAAAAAGGGCTAATATCTAAGGTCTACAAAGAACGCATACAATTCAACCACAAAATAACCCACCCAAAACAATGGGCAGAAGGGCCACACAGACACTTCTCCAAAGAAGACAATCAATGGCCCACAAGTACATGAAAACAAGTTGAACATCACTTACCTTCAGGGAAACGCTCATCAAAACCACAAAGAAATACAACTTCACTGGAGTGAAAATGGCCCATATCAAAAAAACAGAAATAACAAATATTTGTAAGGGTGTGGAGAAAAAGGAACCATCGTACACGGTTAGTGGGAATATAGACTTATCCAGCTGCTATGGGAAAGTGTGGAGATTCCTCCAAACATTAAAAATAGATATGTGATCCGTTAATTCTACTCCTAGGCATCTAGCTGAGAATACAAAACCACTAACCTGGTGGTGGCATTAATGGGATACTACTCAGCTATCAAGAAGTTGAACTCTTGCCATTTGCGACATGCATGGAACTGAAGGGGATTATGCTAAGTGAAATAATTCAGAAGAAGAAGGGCAAATACCGAATTATTTCATTTATACATGGACTATAGAGAAAAAAAAAAAAAGAAACTGACAAAACTAAACCAAAACAAACCCTAGAAATAAGACTGCAGAACTGAGGCTACAGAGGGGGGTATAGAATGGGGGTGGGAACCAAGTGGGAAGGAGACCAAATGGTTTGATAAAAGATGATGGGTGCTGTGGTGGTGGATGTGGCGTGAGACATACACCTGTGACCCTATTTCCCTGACCAATGTTACATCAATTAAAAAAAAAAAAAGAACTGCAGGTATCCATCCAGTTTCAGCAATGACCAAATCAAGGCCAAACCTGTTTCACCTATATCCCTGCCCATCCTCGCCCTGAAATTATTTTAAAATCAATCCCAGCCACCAATAATTTCATCCATAACATTTCTCAGCATTTATTTTTAGAAGAAAAAGATTCTTAAAAGAACCACAACACCATCGTCACATCTAAAACAACGACAAAAGTTCCTCGGTATCACCAAATATGTTCTTCTGTAGACCTATTTCCCTGATTCCACCCTAATTTTATTTTTTTTAACAAATGGTATATTAATTAGGCATTCAAATGAACACCACCTCTTAAATTCAATTGACATGTATCTTTAGCTTCTTTTAACCCAGTGATTCTGAAAGCTACCTATAGAGCTTGTAAAAAACAGTCTGGGCCCACTTCAGACTTTCTGATTCAGTAGGTCTCAAGACCCCCAAATTTTCATTTCCAACACTTTTCCAGATGATCCTGTTGTAGCTGATCCAGGAACCATAGAGAACCACCATAAACTACCAGTGTCAACTCCTTGTTTCCTCTATTTTCCTAAAATAAAAAGATGTTCTAAGCACATATTGTATATTTCCTGCCCTGGGCCTAGACTCACGCCACGTCTGCAAGGAGTCCCAGTTCCTTTCAGCGGGAAAGGGATTTAGAAACCACAATTTGGTAGTGGAGGTTGCTCATTGGTGTCACTGGTGTTAGATATTTTTAAAGCCTTCCAGATAGAGAAAATGAGTAGATTTTTCTAATAAAATGTACATCATGAGCTCATACTGATATTTCCCAAGTCAAATGAAGGATTACAAGATTTTCACTTTTTTGATTTAATTTATATATATATATATCTTCTCTTACAGTAAAAGTCTCAACATTAGTTGTTTTATCCCACAATAGAAATTTAAGTAAAAAGTCAATACTAAAGTTACTACTAACAATGTAATCACTGACAGAAGTTTATTTACATTTTTTTTGCCGTTCTGTTTGCCCTCAGGTATTTCCATTAGTAACATGTTCAGTCAAATCACTGTGTGTTAGTCTCGAAGTGTTTCTTTTTCCTACGGTTTTTCTTCTAAAATTATATGAACTAAGATTTGTTTAATCTTGTTATGAATTTTTAGAAATTCCTCCTTTCCCATTTTGATTTATTTTTATTTGTAAGTATGTAAAGCATTTAAACAGTTTAAGGACAAATCTGCAAAACAAGTTGTATTCAGAGGAATCTAGTTTCTATCCCTGCCTTTCCATTCTCCTCCCCCCCCCCATAAATAGCCTGTTTTATTGTTATTGTTTATCTTTCCATTAAAAATTTTAATAAGCAAATATGGGTAAAATATTTGTATCCCAGAAATTTTCTTAGATAAATTGATGTATATGATACATACTTTCCAGAGTAGTCCTAAGAGCTACAGGAGATGATGTATAAATGTAAAAGGCAAATTAGTAACACTCAGAAAAAACACTAGGTAGCAAAAAACCACTGGGAGTTACTGGTAAAAACTTGGAAATCTGCTCAACATACATTTCACACCAAGAAAAAGGCACTATCTGAAACACGGGCAGGGACAGAAAAGTGGCTAGAGGTAATTTCACACCACCCAGGGGTCTTCTGTACTAGCAACCACACCGGGCATTTCTAAGGCTCTTTTTCTGGCTCTAAAATTCTATGATGCTAGAGTGAGCCTAATCAATTACCCGAGAAACCCTGGGAAGGAAGGGGCCAGTCAGGAGCACTGACCAGTCCCTGGACTCATTTGCAAGTGGGGGAGATCAATGTGACTGTAACTTCTATTTACATATCCACAAACACAGAGCCAAAATAACTGAATTCCATCTATTTGACAGATACACCATGTACTGAGGATAAAAACATCACATCGAGGCTGAATTGATTAATTCAGACATGCTGTACTTTAGAAATCACATGGACAAATCCTGGTTTGGGAGTATGAAAAGAAATCATTCATTCATTCAAAAGTATGACCAAAATAAGATGGCCCCTCACCCCTCATGGAAAGTACAGGAGACAGACATCAAACAAACATGTAATTATAATCTGTCACAAAACAGAAGAGGAAGCCGTGACTGATCAGGGAACCCTCCCTGACCTTCAAGGAACAAGCTAAGACCCGGAAGGGGAGAAGGAGAGAGCTCCTTCCTCTCCTCCCCAGAGTGGGGACTCAGCTTGCCATTCCACAACATGCTCCCCCCACAAAAACCGGGGACTGCTTCTGCTCCGCCTGACTGCTGATTGGGGACCTGTCATTTCTAAGTAGCTAAAAGAGATTTTGAAGAAGGCCCACTAAAATAGGATGCTGGAAGTTAGAAAAAGAATCAGAAAGTCCTCATAAAGGCACTTAAGACAAAAGAGATTGTGAGTAGAAAGAAATGAACTGGTCCATGAGGAAGACTGGGATTCTGGGTTCAAATACTCGTGCTTTCAAGCCAGCAGCGTGAGCCTCCCTCCCTGCACTTCGCTGTCCTCACGTGTTGAATGCTGACAGGATTTCTCTCAGTGAAGACGTGCCAGGAGGGGGGAACAAAGTCAGGGCCTCAGGCCAAGCTCAGAGGGGCACAGGGACGGGTTAGAGCGCACGTGAAGCAGACCGGAAGGAGAAGAAGACACAGCAGCAGCCCTGAGCCCGGGGCCCAAGCGACGACCCTACCTGTTCACAGTGACGCGTGCACTGGCCGTCCGCAGGGAGGGACGCCCTCCAGAGCAGCGTCAGCAACCTCGCGGCCTCCTCCAGGATCAGCTTGACTGTGCTTATGCTGGTGACAAGCCTGCTCGGGGGCGCCAGGTGTGGGCCCTGCACCGGGGGACAAGAAGATTGTTACATGCAGTCTTGAAAAAGATTACAGACAAGCCAGCTTCAACGGGAAGCATAAATCTCTACTCTGTGGGGCTTGAATTCCACACGCTGAGCAAGAGCCTGGTGCCAGATGACACCAATTTATTATTCTTAAAGACTGGTGAATTATAGATTATGAGAACTTTTCAGTGGTGACTTTAGCCCAATCAATAACCATGATTAATAGCCACCTGTGTTAGCCATATTAGCTACACCAAGGAGAGGGGCCGTGGTGGGCCCACTCGCACTGCACCACCGCCCAGAGCTCCCTGGGAGTCAGCCCGCTGCCAGTGAGCCACTGAGTGACGTGGGCGTCAGCACTCTCCACACAGCAGGTCTGTTTACGGCCAGTACGGGGCCGTGTAAGGTCTCCCTCACTCTCTCTCAGAGCCTTACTGAAAGCAGGGGCACCCCTCGCCCCCCAGAACCTCGGCTGACCCCTTCCTCTACTGCTCCCAGGGTGCACCTCTCACCCCTGGGCTTTGTCGTCCAGCTTACCTTTGTTTCCAGCTCTTGACTGGCAGAGCTGGGAGCCTCTTGGAACTGATTGCCCATCTCAGCAAGGAGCCTCTGGCCCTGGCCAATCTGCCTGCACAGGGCGTCATAGTCCTCAATCAGGCCCAGGATGTGGTGGCCACCTGTGCTGGCCCACAGGCGGTGCGCAGGAACCGTGCGGGACGCGCACAGGGTGCCGACGGCTGAGCTGCCACTGTCACAGGAGAGGGAGTCCACGTCATTTCCAGAGAGTTGAGGAGACTCGGAAGCTGCGGAATAACAGGGGAGATGGCTGGTCTGTATGGGCAGCACCCTGAGTTCAGCAGGCTCCCAATGCTGAGAGCTAAGAGCAGCCCTCTGACAAGCCACCTGGCGAGGCCCGGAGGGCAGAGGCCTGGCTCCCAGCCCTCAGTCTGCCCACTAACCCATGCTGAGCTCAAGCTTCTTGTGCAAGAAGCTCACTTGAATTCAACTGACAACACCATCGGGACCCACTCTGCAGAAAGCCCTGATGCACACAGGTAAATCAAGTTGGGATTCCAGGAGCCCCCGGTCTACGTGGGATCCAGACCCCACGAGGGAGATGGCAGTAGCACGAGACGGAGAGCAGTCAGAGGAAAACACGGCTCTGTGCAGAAGGGGCAGCAGGGAAGGCTTCCAAGGAGAAGCAGCACCTGAGCTGGGCTGAACAGGCAGCAAGAATTACTCTAAAGAGGCAGGAAAGCCTGCTGCCTCTACCCTAGGATCAACACAAGTGTGGAAACATGAGGAAAAGTAAGCCACAGAGACGTCTGCGCTCAGAAAATGTCTTCCCTGGCAGAGACGGGGACAAAGGAGGTCTGAGAAAAGGAAGTGCCTCGCTGCAAGGGCCCAGTGAGAGGCAGGGCGGGCCTGTCTGCAGGTGGCGACCCATCTGTGTGGCAACATGTGGGCAGAGGCGCGGACTGGCCACCGGGCGAGATGCTGGGAGGCCTTGAAAGCCACGCTGAGGTGGTCATGTCACGCTAGGGCAACATGCTGACGTTGGCGATACCTAGGAAGGGATCAGCCGGCTCAGGCCCGGGGGGATGCTCACCAGTCGAGATGCTAAGAACCTGAAACCCCAAATCCTGCCAAATATCCTCTCGAGTTGGGACCAAGGACCCCTTTTCTTTAAAAAAGTCCTCCTGCTGAACCCAACCCTGCTAGAGTTACCCACACATCAGTTTGCACCTGATCTTGGTGGCATTGCCAGGGTAGATCCTATGATCAAACAGATCACAGGAACTATCGACTGCCACGGGACAGCTGTCACTATCTACAAAATGCAAAATTAGGGAAGGAAAGTAAACTGTCAAAAGTTTTGGTTTCACCATCATCAGCGCTTGATGAAGATAATAAAGTACCTGACACACACTAGCACTTCTTCAGCTCTTTCCAAACACCTCCAGCCAGGCCCTGGGTGGGGCACGGGGGATTCAGGGTGAGCAGCTCAGTCCCCTCCCTAGAAGGGCGCTCAAGCCCAGACAAGCAAACAGGCAGTCTCCCATGGGCGGCTGGGGGAGGGGGTGCTAAGGGAGGCCAGCAGGGGCTGTGGGAGCTCAGGGGTGGGTGCTAACAACCAGAGGGGGAGGAGAGAGACAAAGGCACAGGCGCATAAGCTGTCGGGGAGAATTAAACAATTCATATGGCTGAGCCCTGGGTCCAGAGGAGGAGGTGGCGGGGTGCAGCGGGAGAACTGAGAGGGCTTTGGGGACACACCGCAGGGCAGGGTATTGTCAAGCTGGAATCTGTTTTGGACTGCGGGGTGAGTCTGGAGGCTGCTGCCTAACCCACACAAGAGATACGACCCAAAGTGGGACTTGAGAAGCCTTGCGCTCGAAATACTGCCGGGAGGCCAAACCAACGCCATGTTGTGCGAGCTGGTCTGCACACTTTAGCACTCAGAAAGCCCCTTCACACCTGAACTCCCAGGAGCTCGGTGGATAGGACGGCACCGCAATTCAGACCTCATGGAAGAGGCCAAGGGGCAGAGACAGGAAGTGATCTTCCCGGCGCCCCCAGAGAGGGGATGGCAAAGTGAGGACTGTGCCCAAGCCTTGGGATTCCCTCCTGGATCCTTTCCACCAGGCGCCTCCCCAGGGTGCAGGGTGACTCCAGAAGCCAAGGAGCCAGGGCATCAACTCCGTGGAGCTGGCCCCCGAGAGGGACCGCTTTCTGCTAAAGACGGCGGCGGTCACAGCAGAGCACAGGAGCACTTAGACACAGTCCGGAGAAGTTGCTTGCAAAGGAATAAATGCTGCGGCTACCTATGATAAAATTCGAATCAAAGGCGGGGAGGACATTTCTGCAGAGGCAGCGTCTTGAGTTCTAAACGCGCGCTCCTGGAGGCCTCTGGTGGCGCTCACCCAGGTCTGACCCTGGGCAAATTTGACCTGGACAAGCAGGCAAAGGCTGTTAATGGCCTCCTCGCTTCAGTGGCCCCAACTTCCCTTCTTGCATACCCCAATCACTGAGCCATTCTCCCTGCTTCAGTCTTTCCCCCACCCCACCCCAATTCCCTTGGTCCCATCTCAAAGTGCAAAAAAGGGCCAGGAGCAGATCTGTAGTTAAAAAACGGCAGTGCCCACCACGGGGGCACATCCCGGCAGAGGGCATCCAGCCCTCTACTTTGTAGCTTTATGAAGGTTTTCTTCTCTTTTTTAAAAAATACAAATTCTTATATAAGCATTTTGGTTAATTTTTCAAAATCTTTATCAAGGAGAAACCTACAACTAATCACTTCAAGTTCTAAAGCAGGTTGACAGGGGCCCTAAACGAGACTTTTATTTCTTTAACCCTTTGCACTCCGAACCATTCTGGACATTGGCTACCAGCTACTCAACGCTACTTTTCAGCGGAAACGTGCATTTACAGACCCTCGTATTATTTAGTATAATTTTGGAACCAAGTAACTTATTATAACGATATTGGACTTATATGAATTGGGTGACATAGAGGAATGTATATTTGCAAAAAACCAATATTTTATTGTTTATAAGTTTGTACAGTATAAGTTTTGTAACACTCCCCAATATGCATTGCAGGCTGATTAGTGCACGTTCTCGTCCGACACAAAACCCGCTGACATTTCTTGTATATATCTTAGTAATTTTACGATATTTTGATTTAATTTCTTGTGCCATTTCAAGATAAAACTTCAGGGAAACATGCATGTCTCAAAAAGTTGCGTTGAAATAACTCAATTCC
>PVIJ01002401.1:31739-88770 GCA_004024925.1 Scalopus aquaticus | reverse complement strand
CGATATGCTAGAATTCCGATGTCCTCTGAGAAGGGACAGCGGAGTACAAAGGGATAAACTGCAATGTCCCCTGAGAGGGGACATCCGAGTGATATGCTAGAATTCCAATGTCCCCTGAGAGGGGACAGCGGAGTGCAAAGGGTTAATTAAAGGCAATGGACATAATTCCCAATCCACGTAAAGATAAGTCTGAACTTTTGTACAAGACTTATTTATAAAGTATGCTGGCATGCCCACTCCCACTGGGTGTGTGTGCCCACTGTGCAGGCTTTAGGGTGACGCCTTAGACGCCTCAGTCTTGGGAAGGTAAGGGGGTGGCGCAGGGACAGAACTGAACTCGGAGTTGGACGCTGGTTTCTTGCGCCAGCCCCGCCACCTACTTGCTGTGTCACTTAGGGTAAGTCTAGTCCCTTTCTGGGCCTTCGTTCCTTTGCCCACGGAGCAGGGAGGCTGGCATGGTGGCGCGCTTTGGCCATTTGCAGGATTGTTCCGGCCCTGTGCTGGGCAGGCAGCAGAGGAGTGGCTGGAGCCCACTCTTGTCCCTTCCTGGCACCCCCGCGCAGCCCTCACAGGGCCAGGCAATAAACCCACAAGCAGATGCAAAGCAGAACTGCTTCACAAAGTACCAGCGAGCTTTCTAGATCCCAAAAGACAGTGGCATTCGCAGGAAGAGGATTAGGCTCTCTTCTAAAGACAGGAAGAGAGAGTGAAAGGGATTTGCAGCAGTGGAATCAGACGTGGGCAGAACTAGATGGATGGGAGGGAGCAAGACCCGAGGCAGAGAGGGCAGCTGGAAGCCCGAGCTCTCTTCCCTGAGAATCAAAAGGCCCCACACAGAGACAACATCTTTTTGCCAAAGGTGACAGCTAATTAGCGGTCAGGTCCCCTGGCTTCCAAGTAGAGCATGTCTGCTGTCAGTGGGAAGACACCTCTGTGAGGCAAGGGCACCGTTCAGGAGCCCACATGCCCCACAGGCGGACTTCACCGCAGGCAGAGGCAGGGCAGTACCATGTTTGTCTAGCTGAAGGGGCCGCTCGGAGACGGCCAGGGCTTGGAGGGCCGGGGGGAGCACTGCTTCCAGAGCCGTCTGCCCCCTCTGTGCCAGCTGCTCCTCCAGCTTGCTCTGCAGCGCGCTGTTGGTTTCGATGCTCCTTTCCAGCTGGGCCCGCAGAGCCTGGATCTCTGTAAGGAGGCCGTGCAGGTCACCGGAAGGGTCCTGCCCCCTGCAGCCTTCTCCCGACGCCTCTGCTCCGGCCTCTGTAAACATGTGCAAAGGGAACCTTGACATCTTCCACCGCCAAAGGGTCAGTCATCAAAAGAGCTCAGCGGTGTTTTAAATGCACCACCATCACCCACCCCTTCCCAAGAACTAGGTACAATTTAAAATAACAACTTGACTTTAAAAACAAAAATATTGGCAGGCTTAATTGCTGCTATTCCACAGGCTAAATAAGAGCTGGAAATTAATTTTTGCTTCTGGCCATAAAAGCCTTGCAAATTGCACACCAAACCCCGAAATTATGTCTAGTAGTAATAAAATCTATTTGGGCTGGAATTATAGAATGAAAGGGGCTGATTTTAAGAGCTACAGTATATTAAAAAGCACAACAGCAAGAATAAGAAAAGCAACTTGAAGCGAAAATGAAAGTTGTGACCCTTCTAGATAAACTTTCAGTAGGAAGAAACCACCTGGAAAATTAGTTAAAAAAAAAAAACAAAACAACCACACCTCAAAATTGATTCTGAAACTATTACACATTAGTCAAGTCACTCCCATCAGATGTCTCTATCAGGAAACACAATCAATGGACCAGAGCTAACAACTGTCTCCACAGCAACGGCCAGCACATAGTAGGGATGTTCTAGTATCCGTTGAATGAACAGGCAGAGCAAATACACAGCAGTGGGAGAATGACTATAGTCATGCACTGAATGTCTGCCATGGGTCGGCTACGGCACTGGGATTTCACGTTCACACATGAAATCAATGTGTTTTCAATGTTCACACAACTCTCCAGAGCAGCTATTGCGAGACGTGTTTTACAGAGCAAGGCACAGGCCCCGGGAGGAGGGAGCCGCGGAAGGTCATGCGGCCAGGCACGGGGCACTGAGGATCCAGGCTGACTGCTCAGCCCACGTCCTTGTGTGTCCTGTGGCTTCTGCAGAAGACTGGGCCACAGCGCTTGCCCCCTCGCGCACCACTCCACCCAGAAGGCAAGCGCAAGGTGAGAGGCACAGCAAGGGGCCTGCCAGCCGGGTGCGCTCACAGCCCACGTGCCGGGGGCCCAGTACCTCGCGCTCCCCTGTGCTCCTCATCCAGCCTCTCGTACACCTTCAGCTCCACACGCAGGGACTGCAGTAGCTTGTCGTTCTGTGAGAGCAGCTGCTCCCTTGACTTCAGCTCCTCCTGCACCCTGAAAAGACCCCACCATGAGGGGAGGTTAACTCCAACTTAGGGTGACTTATCCAAACCCCACAGACAGGTCATCTGCACCCTCAGCCAGAAAAGTGTGGACAAAAGAGACTCGTGACAAATCCTCTCACGTGATCTTCACAGGCACCCCAAAAAGTTTGTGCCTTTGAACCCCCAATCCATGGATATGAGGAAGTGAAGCTCAAAAAGACTGAGCCTCGCCCAGGGGTACAGAGCTCAGAAGAGGAGCCAGGACTGTGTGGACGGCAAAGACAGTGACCTTGCTACATCCGCACAGCACCCGGTAACCAGGGGTGATGTCAGCAACGTAAGACAACGAGAACATGTGGGACAAGACAGAGTCTAAGGACAAAGCTGCGAAAGAGCCCTTGGGACGACTGGTACGGATTCTCCCAGGGGCCTCTCTGTCACTCAAAGCCAGACCAGAGCACATCTACGTGTGGAGCTGGCCTGCAGCCTCCTCTCTGCCCTCATCCCCAAGGCCTCTCCGTCCGGTGCACAGGCCTCCCTACTCTGCCCCACACGGGCCACGCACACCCGCCTCAGGGCCCTGGGCCTTCTTCCCAAGACAATCTCCCCCAGGGGACTGGCGGGGCTCACGCACTCACTGCGTCCAGCGTGCTGCTCACACGGCAGAGAGGCTTCCCTGACCTGCCCTGGATAAAACACAGCAATGGCCCCCAGGCCCCAGCCTGCTTAGATGACTTCGCTCCACACATTTCATTTCCACCCGAGAGACTCCTGGGGCACAGGGCAGCACCAGACGCCTGGTTCCAGGACTGCACCGCAGGGCCTAGATGGGGCTTGGCCCACGGGGCCTGGTGCATCTACACTACCTGCTCAGCTCGCTGCGGCTGTGGCAGACCTCGGCGAGCAGCTGCTGGTTGTGCTTCTCCTTCTCGCCCACCTCCCTCTGCAACCGTTCATTTTCTCCCCGCACACAGGCGTATTCTCGCTGAAGATGCTCGAGGTTCGCCGTCTTCCTGGAGAGAGACTCTCGCAATTTTTCATTCTCCTTCTGTTTATCTGCAAACACAAAAAGCGCCACTAGGAAGAGACACCATTTGTTTTTTCCAATCTTATTACGCAAATACAGCACTTCAGCTGGAGCACTCCAAGAATACAAAAGAGAATGAGATTTAATCCGGCATTTATGATTTTGGCATTCCAATTATCTTATGCATTTTGGGCAGATAAATCTGTCAACATCAAGGCTGCAGATTAAACGTCACTGGGATGAAATGGGTCTGTTTAATTTTCCATTAAATAATGGGCTATGTAAACCTAGTTATTTGCCTTCGCAGAGCAAACAGTGGGCAGACATTATAGACAGAGGCAAGAACCAGGGCCCCAAACTCTGGCCAGTGTGGGGGACATCCACAAGCCCCCTGCAAGGAGGCCAGCAGACTGGGTAAAGGGGCCCCTGAGCCCACTCACACTGCCAGTTGTGAGGACGGCGCCTCCCTGAGCACAGGCACAGAGGGCAAGGGCATGGTCAAGGGGAGCTCCCCTGTTTTCTCACTCCAGAATCCCGAGCAAGTTTCTTCATTTGTCTGTGCCTCAGTTTCCTCATCCTCGTCGTGTGCAGATTAACTGGCTGACTCTACATGAGGGTTGCACACAGGGCTTCTCTAGCCCTCTGGAGACGCGCGTGAGCCACAGGTCGGTGTCTGTGGTGCCGCCAGTGGCACGACTGCAGCACGAGCCGCGGACATCTCTCCCCAGCCAGCCCCCAGCATGGGACCAGTGTTTTCCCACCTCTCGGATGAAACAGGATCCAAGAGGTTAAGATTCCCTCAAGGTCACACAGCTAACAACGGCAGCATTAGGATTCAGACCCACATTTCCTGATTCTACTCTTAAACCACAACACGATCCTTTCTGAGCAAGCTTTCTCCTCCCCGTCAGGCGCCAGCCACACTAAGCTCCATCCACACTAAGCTCCACAAAACTCCCGGCTGGTCTGTCTCCCCCACCTTCAGCCCTGAGGCTTCAGTCTGCTCTCGTTTCTATTCAAAAGGTTGTGGTTCTTCAAAGCACCTTAGTCACCAAGCTAACCCCTACTTATCCTTCTAGACTCAGCTTCCCCTGGGTGAGAACCCTCTCCCGGGTCCCATGGTTCCCTGAATCTGCCTTTATCACAACTAACCCTCCCACTGGCTGCCATGGGTGGCCTGTCCCTCCTTTCAGACCACGAGCCCCCCCTGACAGAAGGGACCAGGTCTCACGTCTGTCCAGTCTTGCCCAGGTTCTAACAGAACAGGAGCCATGTGGGCTGAGTGAATGAAAGGCCTACGTAAGTCCACCTTCTTGTCATCTTTTCAGTCAAAAATCAGCACCAGTATCCCCTACAGAAAGAGAGCAAGCTGGCCGGCTTCTAGCTCCACCACCATCTGGGTCTGTGACCACAGGCTGGTCAATCATCTAGGCCTTGGCTTGTTAGGAATAACAGGAATAACATCTTTCCAGAAATATTTTAAATAAATGAGGGACAATGAAGTGAAAGCCCTCCTGGGGCTAAGTTCCAAGCAGAAGAGGGGTCTTCATGAGAAGTGACGGAAACACTTCCCTGGCAACGGAAAGTCCCCGGCTGAGATCTGGCACATGTCCAGCCCTTCTCTCTTCCACCATGAACAAAGACAAATGAGAAGGGGCTGTAGAGAGGGAACCGGTGACCAGAAAGTAATCACATACCCTGAGCTCCTGTGAGACCCCTTGCTGAGGGCTTTCCAGTTTCTAACTGGCCTAACAACCCTATGAGTCATTCCTATTTCACAGCTGAGAACACTGAGGTTGGGAGAGGTTAAGTGACCTGCTCAAAATCACAGTGTGACAAGCTATGAATAGGTGGTTGGACTTCAGTGCCTGTACCCTCCCTGCCACAGACGGCAACGGGGCTCCAGGCTGCAGGGAATCCTTTAATTCTCACCTCTGGATCCTTTAGCGAGCATTGTATTGAGGGACTGGTTCTGCTTCCGCAGGAAATGAATTTCTGATGTCAGAGAATTATGCAGTTCTGAGCCGTAAGCAAAGATGTTTGTAGACCCTACAAAAAACATACATAACTAGTGATTTATGGACAGTCTCCAGGTTAGTATGGAAGGAATGTTCTAGAAAAATTTTAAACAATGAGGAAAAACAGCATGCAATGAAAATCACTCCAATGAACTATCTAAGATATTACCAGAACCCAAAGGGAAAAGAGAGAGAGCTTGAAAGGAAGCAAAAGGGGACTCCCCCATCTCACCTGCCCATTCTTGACCCCACCTAATGGTGAACAGAACAGACTTGGGCGAGACCTCCAAACCCTCATGCTCCCCTCCATGGCGGGTCTCAGTGCACAGAGCCAAGGCTGAACTCTTCCCCCTTCTTCCTTCCTCCTTCCAAGTCTGCCTTCTCTCCTGTTTCCTGCCTCTGGAGACTGGATCACAGCCCCTAGCCTGAGGTAGAAACCTGGGGACCGTGCCAACGCCTCTCTCCCACTGCCCAACCAGGCAACCAGAACCTCAGGCTCCAAAGTGCTTCAAACCCTGGCCCGCTCTCTTCTGTCCCTATAGCTCAGGCTCTAACCTTGCCTCCTGCTACCCACCAATGTGACTATCATCCTACCTGGCCCTTCATGCTATTCTCTGCCAAAACACTTGCAGGCATTTGCTGAAAGACCTATGCAAAGGACAAATGGTAACAAACAGGATCCAAACTTCAGATCACCCGTATTTAGCTCCGACCTCATGGCTCCGCTCTCACTCCCTCTCTAATCCAGGCCCCAGGGTGCCCTCAGTGGCCCACAGAGCACATGGTCACACACCTCCCTGGCTGTGCAGAATGAGATCTCCTCTTTGCCTAGACCGCCTACCACCTTCTTTACTTATCAAAATCATTGCATCTTCAACTCGGCATCAAATTCACCATTTCTAAGTGTGTACTAAAAAAGATCAGGCTCTAAAGCTGGACAGACTAGATTTGAGGTCGCTTGCAAATTCTGGTTGATTTTATCATCTCCCCAGGCTCTGGTCTAAGTTCTGAAATCCTACTCCTCCCTCTGGCCAGAGACCTCCCTCAACCCTCCAGCTCGGCTCTCCCATCTCTGACCTTTCCATGTCTCCATGTTCAGGTTCACGGCCTCCCTCAGGGCAGCATCTCCAGAGAGCACGGTGCTCCCCGCACATGGCAGGCAGGTGCTCCCCTTCCTAGCTTCCTTCCTGGCTGAGTCTACTGCACCACAGAGCCACAGGCCAAACGCGCACTCTCCTGTCCCCGGGGCAGCCAGAACACGGTCATGTGCCTCTCTGGTCAATACAACTTAACAGGAAGCCAGTTGGGAGCTTCTGGGGAAGTTTTCCCACTTGATATAAAGAGGAGGACAGGGAACAGCCCCACCCTCTTCTTTCCCATGCTGTAATGCTGTCCTGAGATGACACAACACGGTCATCACTGCAGCCATCTCAGAGCTGTCGCTGAGCCATTGAACCTGCCTCCAGATTTCATGTGATGCAAGAAAACACGAGTCCCATTGTTCACACCGCTCTAGTCACTCACTGTTGTCTGTAGCTGGAAGCATCCTATGCACCCTTGATTACCTGCAATATGCAAACTCCCTCTAAGGGAGGTATGACACCAGGCCTCCCAGAAGCCGAAAGTTCATCCTCTTTGTGCTCTACAGCACTACCTGTTTTTCATGTCAGTGATTCATGATCACAGCGTCGTGTAAATTTTTTTTTATTCACCTATGTCGCTCCCCACCTCCTTCCTCCACTGTCCTATAGCTCTGGTATCTTAGAGACACCTGGGTTTGAATCACCGCTACGGCTCCTTAATAGCTGCAGGACCTTGGGCAAGTCACATAACTTCCTTAAGTCTCCATTAGCGCAATAAAAATGACTGATGCTGTTATTAAGACCCCATTACCATCTGCATTAGTATCACGACCGATGTTAAGCTAGAGCCAAAGTCGGACCAAAGAGCAATCTGGATGAACTGGAAAAATCGACAGAATCAGTCTCTGACCACAGCTGAAGTGGCCACTTTGCTAAGGAACAATCAGACCAAAGAACAGCTCCTGACAAAGGCTGAGCTCGTGGGTCCACCTGGGATGCTCCAAGGCCGTCTCCTCTGAACACCATCACCACAAACTCATGTGACTGGCGACAAGCTGGAAGATCTAACACACAAGATGACAGTTTCTAACAATATTCCACCTCAACTTTACAAGGAGCCAGGCCTCTCTCAAACCAGCTCCCAAGATGAATATCTCATCGCAGCGGGGAGGTGGAGCCACGATCATTTCTTTGTCTTTTCAGAGATTGTGACAACATGGTGAGAACAGCGTGTCTCCACCAGCGTAAATACTTTATGAATGCCTCTTTGTAAACCTTCCCGTCAGAGTGAATTACTCTCCAGCGCAATTGCCTGCTCCATTGTAGCTGGTGGCCATTTGAGCCCCCAAATAATTCTATAATTGGATTTACCAGGGAAAATGTAAAACAGAATGAATCTAATTCAAGCATTGCCAAGAGAGAATGTGAAGGGCCCAGGCATCTATTTCTATCTCGTGTTTGATAAGACTAACTACTCAGATTAATCCATTTCCCAGGGGGGTGTGGGGGGCAAGAGAAGGTGCAGGATAGGGGTGGGGAAGAAAGTAACAGAACCATTTTGTTTACTTTGCAGACTGCAGCATGTACAATATTTTGTAAAGATGTTCTAGGCTGACCGCTACAACGGGACAGAGGAATGAGAACTGGGCTAGGGGCCCAAGGATTCCAGTACTGCCGCTGAGTACATCTTTCTAGAACTCGGCTTTCCAATCTCTAATATGACATTTGTGTTCCCACCCACTGCAGAGCTTTGGACTGTTGAATATTGTTATACAAAATAAGATTGCAAAATAAAACTGATAGTGATGAGGAAAACAGTCATTTATTGTTCAGTGAGATGGGGGGGAGTCACAAAGCTAACAGACAGAAGAGCTGGACTCCACAACCAGCTCAGTCCAACTGCCAAGCAAATTCAGACTTTCCTAATGCACAGAGTGGCTCTCAAGATCCATCCCTCGTAGCAGGAGGACACTCTCTTTGCAGCAATAGGAAAGAAGTCTAAAACATACTGTTCAGGGCCTCCCTGGTGGTGCAAGGGGTTAAATCTCAGCACTATGAAGCGAGCTGCAGCCACTGCAGCACGAGTTCCATTCCCAGCCAGGGAGTTCCCACATGGCGCAGCAGACCTCTCTTGTCTCACCCGCTGCTCCCCTTAGCAGTGTATTTCAGTCGATCTGCCTGTTCTGCTCCCTACTCTGGCTCTGATTAATCCTCTCACCCCCCACACCTTTGGCCTACACCCCAGCTTTTGTACGCGTAAATAAACAAATCTTTAAAAAAAATACTGCTCAGTCAAAAAAGGGACAGAAGAGTGAATATAAAGTATTCTATGTTTTGAGTGAGAGAAAGAATAAGAACATTATTTGTTTCTGCACTGAAAACACTGTAAGGATACAAAGGAAACTATCAAAAGAGAGAGAGGGAAAAAAGGAAGTAGTAGGAATACGACAGTTATTAATTTTTGAACCATGTGACTATCTTACCTATGAGGGGAAATGTACTTTCAAGTTCTTCACGGAAGAATATTCCATTCAGAGCTGACTATGGTTCTCAGAGACCTTGTGACTAGTATGGGAGATTTACCAGACTGGTAAAATGCTAACACTTTCATAATCTACTATTGGGAAAAAAAAAAAAAAAAGACTGCCTTGTCTTATTTCAAAACACCTCTCCATTTCTCTACAGCTTCCAAAGCCAAAGGAGGAGCCAACAATATCCCAGGATGTCAGAGGCTGGGGGCTTCTCTACTGACGGGCAATTAACATTTAAGTACCTGCTCTGTGCCAGGGACTGGGGGACCTGCTACTTAAGTCAGCTCACTTAATTTTCATCACAACAGGATAAAATGGGAATTATTATCCCCCTTTAAATTACTGTAACTGACACTCAGCAAGATTAAGTGAGGTCACCGTGGAGCATAAGCTCTCCTTATGCATAAGCATAAGCATAACCTTAGAGTTAAGGTTTGAACTGAAGTCTCTCTGGCCACAAGTCCCACACTCTTCCCGATACAGAGAATGCTTTTCCAGGCGACAGCCTCACACCCGAGGCTCTTGCTGTGGACACCGCCCTTCGGGAAGGTCACTCCTTACCTTGATCAAATTCAGACCCTTGCCGTTCCAGCTGTCTCCGTAGCTTCTCATTTGTTTTAATAGATTCTTCTAAACGTTTTCTCAAACTTCGAATTTCTTGTATATGTTCCATTAGTAAGTCTATGGGAAAGAGGACATTTTTAATTTAAAGTCTGAAGCCCCCCCAGAATCGAATAATTTACAGATTATGCAGTAATCTTGAAATTCCAAGTGGTACTGGATGCATTAAGATGGTTAGTAATTGGCAATTCCTTCTTAGGCAAGACGAGGCCGAGCTGTTGCCCCGGCCCATTGACACGTCTGTGATAGTTCTCTGTAGGCTCCATGAGGAAGGCATTTTACATCACATGGAAAAACTATATTCCATACAATTTTAATGCTAACTCTAATGTAGCCTTTTATTCTTCTAAATATCAAATATTACTTTAAAATCTGCCTTATGGTAAAATTAACAGATCACTTTCAAGTCAGCTTGAATTGCCTGGGAGTTGATTAAACTACCTTCATAATGAATCTAGACTATCTTTCTAATTCTTTGAAAAAGAGTATGTTATTCATTTACCACTAACTTACGACTTAAAAACAAAGCAAAATAATAACCCCAAAGCTAGCAAGAATGCTAAGGAGGGTGCTCTGAGTACATGCTGCCAGCATGAATATAAATATAGGAACTTTTGGAACTATTTTTATCATTAGCCTTAGAAAAGTTATTTTCAAATGTCTTTTACCAAGTAATTCCACTTCTAGGAATCTATTTAAACAGGCTCCAGTGATGCTACAAACCATTTGCCAGAATGCATGAAAATATTCATCTTAGCACTATATATAACAGTGAGAATTGAAAATAACTCCAATTATTGTATTACATCTATGATGATACAGTATTACACAGAAGTCAGAATTCTACCATGAAGACCATATAAGAGAATGGGAAAATATAGAAACAACAGGTTATTCAGCATTATCTACAATCTACTGAAAAGTCCGCAGACAGACAGACATACCAAAGGAGACACGCCTAGATACTGACAAAGGCTACCTATGGGTAGCAAATTGGGTTTCTCAAAACATCCATATTATGTCTAAACATTTAATAATATATAAAATTTTTAATTTTCCAAATGTTCTAAAATGAGCACATACTCTTTTATCAGCCTCTGCCCCATCTCACTTTAAAAAAGGAGGAAACAAATTCCACTCTAGAGGTAGGTTTCTAGAATCAGTTTTCAAAGCATAATCACATTAAGTATCCAAAGGCAAAACTAATGTCTTTAATTTATCAATTAGGGCACACTTAGTATGTCTTAGTAATGTTTGTTTTAAAACATTGCAGTAATGTTATGACCCAATTTTAATTCCTCCAAAATGACTTTCATTTAAAAGTAGCACAATGTTACAGATCTTTTCCTAATTAAATAGTAATTTTGTCATGAATTTGAATGTTTATGAGATGACTTAATTCCCAGACCTTCAGCTCTCTCCTATGAATGCCGGGAGCGTGGTGTCGTGTGGTGGAATGTCAGAGGCCCTCACAGTGGCCCGGCGTTGAAGTCTGCAGTGAACGCCTGCTGGACACAGCACTGCCCCTCCCGTCCCTGCCCTGCAGCCCTGCACACCTCCCCAGGGCCAGTCAGGCTGGGGGTAGGCAGGAAGGGAACTGCTCTGCTGCAGCCTTCCCTGAGGCTTACCCATGCCGGCTTCTGGGGCAATAGCGTCCAGCCGCCATGGCACAGGGCAACAGCTACCAAGTCTGACCAGGAGCTGGAATGGGGCTCAAGGAAGCATTCCCAGTGGAACTGGACACCACTTATGAATTATGCAGCTCTAACCCCAGAGCAGGAAACTCTACACTCACCTTTATGAAAATGGGAGGACAGCCCTGTCCTTACAACAACAGTGTTCTGACAGCTTCCTCTTTAAAACCAAAAATTCTGTAAGCAGCAGCCACCTAAAACAAGGGGTGTATCTTTTGCCTAGTGGCTCTGATTTATAGAATCTAGGTTAAGAAAATGCCCCCAAATAGTGGAAAACCTTCCTATTCAAAGCTATTTCCGACAGCACTGTTCACAATGTGACATTTTAGAAATGACATCAACAGGGAACGCCAGGAAAACTGCAGTTCAGCCATTCACTGGACTGTTCATAAAGCCACTGAAAGTGATGTTCTATAACAACACGTAGGGAGCTTATGATGGGATGTTAAGGAAAAAATACTCTATTATCTCTATCAGGTAATAAACATGACAAGAAGAAAAAGGGATGTAGAGACTAACAGTCTGAAGCGACGCTAAGAGAAAAGCTAAGTGGATTAATTAGGGTGGCTCCAGACTACCGTCCCCCTTCAGGAAGGGTCTGGAAATCCACCAGGAGAGCATGGGAAACCAAGGTCACAGGTCCCCAGAAAAATATGCAATCAAAGAGATACCAAAAAGGTTCTACACTGGAAATAAACCAAGGTTGGGGTGGCAGACCTGGCAGAGGGGCAGAACAAAGAGGAGCAAGGGAAGGAGGAGGAAGGCACCTAGCTCTACAGCAGGTGGAGCCTGTGAAAACAGGATCACACTTCTCCAACTCAGGAGACCTGCCTTCTCCCTGTGGTCTCCAGCCTGCTCCTGCTCCTCCCACAGGGTCTTGTGGGGGTCTAAGGGCTCTTGGGAAGGGGCTGAGCTCCAGACAGACTGATCCAGCACAGAAGGAGGTAGCATCAGGGGCAGGGAACCAAGTCACAATCTGACCTAAATCAGGCGGATCATAGCGTGAGAAATAACTGAGGAAAACCAAGCACACAGAGCTCAGAGGGACACAGCTGGAAATCACACAGCAGCAAGCTAGGTGACCGGGAGCGGACCCCGATGACACCCAAAACATGCACTCCGTGCTCTAGGAGCTTCTTCCAACCTGCACACTGAGTGTCCCAGAGGGCCTCAGAAAACACACTCCGGGCCTCCCTGGTGGCGCAGTGGTTAAGCGCTGCGCTGTGGAGCTGTCGGCAGCAGCGACGCGAGTTCGACACCCGGCCAGGGAGAATCCCACATGGTGCGGCAGACCTCTTCTGCCTTGCCCGCTGCTCCCCTTAGCAGTGTATTTCTGATCTGCCTGTTCTGCTACCCGCTCTGTCTCTGGTGAACCCTCTAGCCGCCCCACACCTCTGGCCTGTACCCCAGCTTGTATGTATAAATTAAAAAAAAAAAATCTTAGAAAAAAAAAGAGAACACACTCCATCCACTCTCTTTCCCATACTGCACTTCCATACGAAGACCTGTCTGAAAAAGGGAGGCAGTGAGGATCCTGTTGTTAAAAAAATGATCTCACATTTTTGAACACCCTTATTCTACGTGATCAGGTGTCACAGAGTTTCTAGCAAGGATGTGCCAGGGTCTGGTGTGTGTTTTATAAAGTCCACTCCAAGTGCTCTGCAAACAACCCACTGGAAAAGGGAGCCCAGAGGATGTCAGTCGAGGTCCAGAGTCTACACCAGGGGTGAGGAGCTCACAGCCACATTCGTTACATGTTGACTGTGGCTGCTTCTGTGCCACAACCACTGGATTAGAAAATTGTACGATGGTCCACAAAGTCTAAAACATTTACTACCTGGCCTTATACTGGAAACATCTGCTGATGCCTGGTCTAGCTGGTGCCGGCTATCCTAGCCCTAGAACCTCTGAAATACACTGAACTACAAACACTCAGTCCCGTCCACTCCCACACAGGAGTCAATCAAGACCCAAGCACAGAAGTGAGGGGAGGCTCAGGGCCACGTGGGCCTTCGGAGGCGGATTCTACCGACTGAGCCCAAGGCTCCAGGTCAGAGGCAGGACAAGGGGCTGGCCCAGTGGGCCAAGTCACACTAAGGAGAAACACGGCAGATTTACAGAACATCTGAACAGGTGAGGTACACTCAAGCTTTTGAACAACTCAAAGCAAGAATCTTCAAAGTGACCCTTAAAGGATGTCTGAAAAAAACAAAAGGAAATTAGCCAGACTTAGAAATGACACTTGATCTTGGTGCTTTCCAGACTGTCACTCTTGGAAGAGCAAGGAAATGGCAGGTCACAGATGTCATCATTAAGAAATGAAGACAACTTTTCCCCAATCACCAGCTCATTCCACAACCACGGCTCTCCCCAGTGACAAACGCCACTCCAGAGAACCAGCTAAGATCGGCCAGCATCTCCTTTCATCAGAGAAATACTCAAGTAAATACTGAAATATTCAAGCACTACTCTTATTAAGGCAAGATGACAGATTAGAGTCTGAACAAGAAACTCTGGCCATGTTTAAAATGCTGAGTAAGGTCTAGCTTACCTTGAGAAAACGCGTTGGCCACCGCCGAAGTCTTCTCGGTCTCACTGTCTGGCCTCTGGTCTCGGGAGAAGGACGACTTTTCCGACATGTCAGAATCAGACAATGCATGCGATGCAGAAGGCCCAGGAGATTCAGGTAGAATGTACTGGTAGGTTAAGTTGTCTTCCTCAATCCTTGACCATTGGGATTAAAAGAGAAATCATTTCCCTCAATAAGATCCCAAGCCACGACCGTGTCTTGAGAACACTTAAGGTGACTTGGCACTTTAGAATTATCCCGTATTTGCAACTGTTTTTTAGAGTCCTTTTGTTTCCCTAAAGCATGTTTAGCAAGGACATTCTAAAATTAAGGGGCTCCGTGGCTTCAGTTTACAGCCAGTGAAGAAGGGGGAGCCACCGTCTGGCTTATGAAAAGCAACCCCAAGAAAATGGCAGCTGTTTACCAAATGCTGGCTCTGTACCCGGCACTGTTGAAAAACTATCTTACTTGGTCCTCAGAACTCTCTGTAGCAGGTTGACTGTCCTCATTCGGAGCTGGGGAGACTGAGGCGCATCATAAACTTGCCTAGTGTCTCACAGCGTAAGTGGCAGAGCTCACATCTGAACCCGGTCCATCTGGTTCCAAGGCCCCAGGACAAGGTGGGAGGCCAACCCAACCCAGGAGGTGGCCTAACAGGTTTGGAAATCTCAGAACCCCTGTGGCCCCAAGCAGGTCCCATGATCACCATTTGGCCCATCAGCTGGCGATTAAGCTGCATTTCCTACGCTTCCAGGAAAAAGACCCTGAACTCTGAAAACCCCACATGAATCTCCATTACAGATAAGCTTCTTAATTTAAGCTCTTTTCCCCCCACTTTTTCCTATTACTTCTTGTCTCATTATTCATGAGCTCAGACAAGAGCAAAGGACTCCAAAGCTGCAACGCATTCATTAACAGGTAAACACCAGCTGAGCCTTCGCCCAGACAGCGTGATGGATGCGTGGGCTTGCTGCTGCCTTGCACAAGTGCGGGATGGGCCAAGGGCAGCCATTTAATTAGCTCGGGAATGACCCATGTGAGTGCTAAGTCTACAAGTGAAAAAAGGACAAGAGGAAAAAGAAACAAACTTGTCAGGAATGGGAAGGAGGCGCATGGCTGAGGGCTGCTGCGGGCTCCAGCCTCCCCAACCCTTTCTCCAAGCACCCACCGTCCTCTGGCAAGACGGCAAATCTGACCCTGCCGACTCCGAGCTTCCCTCCTTCCAAGACTCCCTCTTCCCGGCGAACATGATTTGGACTTGCGGACCAGCCCAACGCAGCCCGCCTGCCTCTCTGGTCTCGACACACAGCTGACGCACCAGCTGCTGCTTGAAGGGTCTCGTGAGCACTGACCCCCTCCCAACAACCATGCCCTCCACTCGCGTCCCTCAGATCTTACCCAGTCTCCATTCTGAGGGGCCTTCCTTGCCCTCCCACGGCCTGCCCATGGGATGTGATATGTTGTTACAAGGATGGAAGGGGAGAGCAGAGCTGCAAGGGATCTTTGAAAATACTGCAATGGGAGAAGTATATTTCCTCTAACTAATTAAAATGTTCTCCAGTAAGCTCTGTGGTCTGCTCACTCTGATGATGGTGGAGGCCAAGAAAATTGAAGATTCTGGACTTCAGACTGGTCTCTAAAATGACCACAGCATGAGCAGCATTTGGAACCTTTAAAAAGTAAACAGAAGCGGGCGAGACCTTGGCGTTTCCAGTTGGCCATAGGGCAAGCACAGTGTATAATTTACTTATTCCATGACCATTTTGTGAATTACAACTACATGCCAGATACATGGAGCTGGTACAGATGCAGATATATTCAAGACACAGTTTTGCCTCAAAAGTAATGTGGAATAATAGTAAGAGCCCAGGCAGCAGAGTGTGACAGATTCAAGTTCAAATCCAACTCTGCCTCATAATAGCAAGTATGTGACTCTGACCCCCAGGTTTGACATCCTAAAATGGGAACAATAAAGTCGACTTTGTAGGGTTGGAAGTAACAAATGAGAATGCCTGGGGCAGCGGTTAGCACACACCAACACCCAGTTAATGCGAACTCCTTTTCTCTTTCCAGGAATTCTGGGAGTAGAAAGATAAATGCAGAAAGTATTGCAATACCATGTGGTAAGCGCTATAATGAAATTATGAGCCAAGTGCCACAGGAAGAGTAGCTGGTGCTGAGATATACTGGAGAGATGGGTGCTGGAAAAGTAGCCGACCCCATAGAAGGTTTCAAATTCAAAGAGAACAGAGCCTGGAGCTCAGAGTACAGGCATGGCCCGGGAGCGATCAAAGTCAGATAAGACTGAAACACAGGCGCAAACTGAGAAGGGCCTCCAACACCAGGCTATGGGCTGGAAGCTACCCTGCAGGTGCCCAGGAGACAACGGAAGGAATGAGTCCATCGCTTGGTCAAATCACCTGGCAGAAATGCCACGGGTAACCAAAGACAACTGAACTCAGGCTGCAGGAGACACACAGCACGGGCTCTTGGCTGTGTATGGCCACTGTGGTTTCATAGGTGTTTATTCTTTATTTACAAGCAGCAGAAATTAACAGAACAGGCGGAGCTGGAATGTTTAAGAGGCTGGCAGACAAACCAAACCTGCAAAGTCACTCACCGTTCTACAAGTTCGTTCTGGGTGCTCATTTCCACTTCAACTGATTTTCCTGGAAGCAGAAATAATATCAAGAAGGAAAACATTTTTAAAAATTGATCCCTAATAATTTCCTGCTTGTATATTTGCAGAGGCGCTGTTCCGTTGGTTTAAACACTCTTTACCACAAACCCGGATATTTAAAGCAGAATCACCGAGAATATAATTCACACCGTCGACTCTCCTTTATCACTGCTCTGGAGCTCGTTCTGGTGGGAAGGGGACAACACTGAATCTAAAAAGCAATTGAAGCGCGCTGCTGGGTGCAGGCTCCTTTCCTCCTTTGAAACTCTGATATTAAGAGAATACAACACTCAATTAGAGGAAATGGGTAACAGAATCAGGAAAATGAAGAAAAATACTACTATTGCCCAGGTGAGTACCCACTGCGGACACGTTAGGTTTCCTTCTATTCTTTATCCTGTACATCTTGGATGATACTGTATTGTGACTTCAATTTTCACTTTGTACTTTGTTATAAACATTTCTTTTACTCAACCGGCTTTAGAAACATCATTTTTAACGACCACATTAATATTCTGTGGTAAGCATGCACATTCACCACAATTTTTTCCAACTCCCTGTTTGACATTTAGGTCATCTCCAATTTTTCACTTGTATAAATAAATGAAATAAACATCTTTGTGCACACAGCTTTATCTGCATTTAAATTATTTCCTTAGGAAAGACTCTCAGAAATGGGATTATTAGGAAAAGGTGAATGTGAGCAGAGCTGGAAAAAGTCAGTATCGGCAGGAGGGGAGTGACCGAAAGAAATGACAAAAGACAACAAAATAAAGCTCAGAATGTAGCTGAGCCGAAGATGCTCTGCTTCCTCCTGCATGTCATCATTTGCTGTTTGAAAGGAAGCACATGAGCCCAGATTTCAAAGAGACTAACAACTTAATTTTAAAAATACTTCAGAACTCTGGAAATTGCAGGCTGGGATGAGCTCTTTGAAGAAACTAACGCATGGCTAAAGAAAAAACAAACCCTTCTAAAGCTGTACTTGAAAAATGAGACTATAATTAAACTGCACCCACACATACCATTTTCAAAACTACTCCTAAAAGGAAAGTTCTCAAACACCACGGTGCAGAGGAAAAGATCCCTGGAGACTCGTGCATTTGCTTGACGCCTGGTGGTTCCCACCTGCAAGCTCCCGGGCCACATGAGTGCCTGTCAGGGCTCCCTCTCCATCTCAGGGGGCCGGGCCCTGGGCGTCCAGAGTCGGGGTCACATCCCAGCTCCTGAACATCACCCACCACTCACTGCTGGGCAGCTTCGGGTGAAGGGAAGGGGTCACAAAGGCCTGAGCAGCCAGATGCCAGGCCCCAAGTATGGCGCTTTGATGCCCTCCAGCTCCTCTAGGTCTCGCCCAATCCCACAGGCCCAGCTCCAGGGTCTCCAGTTTACAGTTGGGAAGTGGGACTCCCAGAGTTTCTCACGGCCAAGTCACACTCTCATGTTCCAGTTAAGCAGGGGAGAGGGGCGCTGCTTGAGACTAGCTCAGCCACAAACGTGCACCCTGGTCCTCTTGGTTACATCCTCACCAAAAATGTCATGGTATTTTCATTCCCCAGAAAGAAGAGACAGGTTGGCAGGCCTGTAACACACTGATGCCATCTGTCCTCTGCCCATCTTCCTGTCCTCTGCATTCCTCCGCAAGGGAGGAAATCTACTTCTGACTGGGTCAGACATTGATGGGAAGTTCCAGGCGCAAGACCGCCATGAACAGGCAGGAGCCACTGGATACTCAAGAACAACTCACTTGGCATTTGGCCACTCGCACCTGCACAAGAGCTGCTTACCAACCTCAGTGGATAAGATTTGGGCCGAAGGACCCTGAGGAGGGGCCGTCTCCCTCAGCCTTCCCCAGTGCTTGAGAAATAAGCAGCCAGGCAAACGGGACCTCACATCCCGCTTTGCCTGCACTTTGCTCTTCAGGATCGGATCTGCCTCAGGAATGTCACTACCTGGGAGGCTTTCAACATTCACATATTCATCTTTAAATTGCCCCAAACCTCTTCTCGATCCCTAACAAAACCCATGAGCACAGAGGGAGGTGCCCTGCTGCCACCAGATGAGCTTCCCCTTGTTCCAGTAGGAGCCCCTCTGGGGGGTAGTAATGACTCAACGATTGTGTTCCTCCCGCTCCCCTACCACAACAGAGCTCTTCAAGACCAAACGACAAATCGCTACAGTGCGGTCAGAGGGAGATGGCTACCCGTGCTGCATGAAGTTCTTGGTGGAAATGGCTGCAGCACAAGTGACAGGGCACCATCTGTCAGCCTCTTCCCAAAGCTCCCATCTCCCAGGCAGACCTCACCGCTGCGCCTAAAGCATGGAGTAGGTGGCAATGGGGAGACTTGATCTTTTCAAGCAAAAAGACATTGAGTTATCCGGTCCATATTTGAGCAAGCTAGAGAATTATATAGGGTTGACTAGTCACGGGCCGGCTCACCTTCGGGTCCTATATGCACTGCTCAGTGTTGTACGCAGCCACCATTTAAGAAGCCTCTACCGAAACAGCGCCCTCTAGCTCAAAATCTAGCAATCATATGGAGGGTAGTGGGCTAGAAAAGGCACTGTGGAGGGTCTTGAAAGCAGAGGCTCATCCCTACAAGGGAGAGTCAAGGGCATGGACTGTCTTCTATTCATGTGACTAAACCCTGACACCTGTGGGGAGTCACTGAAGGAAGAGTCTACCTGGCAGTTTTCTTGGTACCTGTCCCAGGGCTTATTCAAAATGCCCAAAGACCAAACAGTCCTTCCTGTTTAGGCTACTGGTCTTGGGAATCACCAAAAACAAGGATATGGCTGGACCCTTAGTGAAGTCCCCAGCCTATGGAAGCTAGCATGTTTGCTACAGAAGCAAGCACGAAGAACCCGCACTGCCATCCTACTTCGAGGGTTCTGCAGTTAAATATGACTGAAGAATGGCAGGGATGTGCACAGTGTTCTGTAAAACAGCCCCACACTGGAGACAACCTAAATGCCCATTCAGTGGGGAATGATCAAATAAACCATGGACTGTGCATACAAAAGAGTGCTCTGCGGTTACTAAAACTTATAATGTAGATGAACATTTATTATGTATAACTGAGCAGAGGGGTAGGCTGCAAATAGGGCTGCTTTCACAAAAACAATACATACATATAAAAAAGGTCTGCAAGGATGCTCCAGGAGGTTCATGTTTTGCTGTATAAATGATGCAATTATAAGAGTATCCGCTTATCTGTTATTCTACAATAAACATGTACTGCTTCGTATTAATAAAGACTGTACTTAAATTTTTTAAGAACTCATGCTATGCAACTGCCTCAAATAAAAACTACTTTATGATAAGCTTGTTTCATAATTCAGGAGTCAGACCCCTTTAGAAAACCCACCTCTGAAAGAAAGACCCACCTCTGTTAACTTTTATTCTCTAGGAAAAGAAAAAAAAAACCAATGAGCTGTGGTGAGGTTCCTGGGACTTTTATGCCTTTTGTAGAAGAAAATAAAGTTTTTCTGTTGTCTGATAAGCCTGAAATGCTTCTGCTTCCAGAACCCACAGGGAAACAAGAAGTGAGATCTCCCTGGGCTTGTCAAGGTAAATAACTAAAAAATAAATCAGAGTGGGGGGTGGCTGGCTGAAGGAGGGGGGCAGCCAGTGTCAGAGGCACTCTCTTGCAGCCTCCCACTTCCCAGAGCCCAGGCTAAGGGCTTGTAGGAAGAAAGAGACAGACGGAAAATGCCTTAGACCTGGAAGACACAGCTCTATCTTGAGAACCTGGTTATTTCTGCAGTGATAAAACAAAAACTAGTTTGGGAAAGCTCAGCCAGAAGAAAGAGGACTTCATAAAGCTCGGGAAAGTCAAGTGCTCCTATGTCCTGGCCCCCAAAGGTCCCTAGGGACAGGTACTAGGAAAGTTAGCCTGCACACACCTTAAGCTATTTGACACTTTAAAAAAAACAGGAAAAACCTTCCCTGGGTCCAGAAGGCCAAATTACGCCACGATCTATCTCATAATTCAAAGGAACATGTGCGAACCCTCACGAATCATCTGTTTTGTTTGTGTGAAAACAGAAGAACTGAGGTCAAATCCCAGTTTCAGCAAGTCAATTGTGACTTTGAGCAACTGTCTTACCTCTGCTTCGGTGAAGTTCCTCAAATGTACACTGCTGTGAGAAGGAAGCCCAGGAGCACTTGGTGCCTCAGAAACAAGCCCCGAGCACTGAGCCCAGCTTCACATCAGACTCTAAATGTAACCCTTGCCTCCCACAGAGAAGTCTCTTACTTGGAACTGATTTGTATGTGGTAAAGATCACTCTGACTACAGTGTGGAGAGGGCTGAAACTGAAGGGAGGGAGGAGAGAGGTGCAGGGGGGCGACAGTGGCAACGACAACGGCAAATTGGAGCCGCAGCAGCAATGAAGTCAGATTTGGACTATCTGTTGAAGACAGAGCTTCAAAGGGGCAGCTGTGTGGTGGGGAGGCGAGAGGCCTGACTGAGTAGTGTACTCTTGGACGTCATGGGAAGAAAGGATCTCACCGAAGAGGAAGGAGAGGCTGGGCTGAATGAAAGCCCAATCTAGTGGGTGTGAGAGAGAAAGGGGGCCTATAAAGGACTAATGGACATAAAGGAGGACACCAATAATGACATCCAGAGACAATTATAAGGAGGAAAGATTTAACTTTGGAACCACCTTAAAGTTTTTCATACTCAAAAAATTCGAATGGGCAGAATACAAACAGAAGCAAATCAACTTGTATTTCAAATGAATAATGTAACACTGTAGAAAAGAATGAAAACAAGTAACTTTTAAATTCAATACTTGACTAACCCTTAGCCTAAAAACAAACAGAACTAAACAAATCCCAGGCTCTTTCAGCCACTGTTTCCACAGTGGTGTCTGGAGCAGCTCCACACTCTCCTGTCATCACAGGTTGGAGCAAGAGGCAGACAAGGCCTGTGAGTCAGAGCTCTCACTGCTGGAGAAAGAAGAGCAGGAAAGAGGAGTGGAACTGGATGTGCCGTGGAGATTTTGAACTAAATCATACATTTTTAGGGCCTCCATGGGGGTGCAGCGGGTTAAAGCACTGTGCTGTGGAGCTGTCGGCAGCGGCGACATGAGTTTGATGCCCAACTGGGGAGATTCCCACATGGCGTGGCAGACCTCTCCTGCCTCGCCCGCTGCTCCCCTCAGCAGTGTACTTCTGATCTGCCTGTTCTGCTCCCCATTGTCTCTGGTGAATCCTCTCACTGCCCCACGCCTCTGGCCTGCACCCAGTTTGTATGAATAAAAAAAAGAAATCGTACATTTTTATACATGCATACATGTGTGCACACATGTACGTGTGTGCTTATGTGTGGGTGCCTATAAGGCATATGGGGAGGGGTTGTGGAATTGAAGCCCCCCAGGCGCTAACACCAGCTCCAAGTGGACGGTGAGAATCCAGGCCTGCAGGACATCCCGTTGTGGATGGAGCTGCTTGGAGTGGGGAAATCCCTACACGTCTGGTACCCAGAAGAGTCTGCAGAGGGGGTTGCTGCGTGAGAAATAACGGAGACACACAGGGAAGGAAGATGAGTTGGAAAGAACTGGACCTTTCCTAATCGGGAGGAGGAAAACTGAGGTTTCTCCCTCACAACTGTATAATGAAAACACTGTAGTGTGGTTAGTAAGAGGACGTCCTTGGTCTGAGGACCAAGCTCAGCTAGAGAGACAGGCAATAAGACTGTCAGTCTACTCTCGCTGGGTTTGGAAAGACAATAGTAAAAGCCTGTGTGTGGAGACAAAGAGAAAGAGAAAGAGACAAAATGAGAAAGCATGTGTGGTAAAATACTAACAACCGACAAAGCCGAGCGCATGGGAGTTCTTTAATGTATTTTCAAAAACTGGCAAATTATTTTTTCAAACATTTTCCAAACATTTTTAGAGTACCTAGCAGGCCGGTGAAGTGCCCGCGACACCAACCACATGGGAGTGGTCACGGGAGGGAGGAAGCAGCCAGGGTGGCTCTGCTGTCACCCCCTGCGAATGGAGGGGCAGAGGCTGAGTAAGGCCCAGGAGATAGCGCCCCCGGGAAATCCGGGCCCAGCTGCCAGCGTGTTGGGATGGCAGCCCTGCCCCACTTACCACGGAGGAAGAGTTTCTCCAGTTTCTCCAGCAGCTGAGAGCACTGAGTCAGCTGCTCCCGGAACCCCTCGGCCACGCAGTGATCCACGTCGCTAGCCTGCAGCAACTCGTCAAACGCCTTCATCATGGCGCTCACATGCTGACGATAAATGACGCAGAGGCCGTGGCCATCCTTAATCTGCTGTCGTTGAAGGGAGAGCTCCCTGGCTTGGGACTGAACTAATGAATCGTATCTGATAAAAGGAGGAAAAGAAAACGCTTGTACCATTTTAGAATTGAATTTTTGTGACCTTAACACTAATTGGAAAAATGACAGAGCACAATTTTTAAAAGCCTGCAGCTGTACAAGTGTATATAGACACACTTTTAGAAAAATTGAAACTATACAAGGTCACTCCTTCTTCGATTTCAAAACAGCCAACAAATGCTAGAACAAAGGTTCTTCTGCAACATGTTTAACCTTATAAAGCCCCCAATTAATGTCCAGATTGGCAAAGACTCAGGAGAACAATTAGTTTCCATATACTCTTCAAAAACACCACTCCAAATTGTAGAAACAACTGCCCCGAAGGGTCAGGAGACCCACCCACAAAAAAGAAACTGTAGTACAGGAAAACAAAGGCGGATCCTCTCAACTGAAAGGCCAGGGGTTAACCAGACCCCCACTACCACTTTTGGAGGGTCTGTGACTTGTCCGCTGAGGCAGGTCTTTGAATAAGTCACCTGGTGCTCCCAAACTTCCAACAAATACAAAAAGTTCCCTGTTTCCCTCCCAAATTATATTTATTGAGATAAAGCAGGTTGACCTCTTTGTATCTGCTCCAGGGGTTACAGAGACCCCCCCCCTTTTTAAGAAGAAACTAGATCTCAGAGACGGCAGGGCTAGCTCAGTGGTGAAGATGCCCAACTCAAGCCCTCTCTGCCTTCAAAGCCAAGCTGCAGCAGGCAGCACCGCCCAGCACCGCATCCTTCCCCAGGGAGAGCGCGAGTATTAAAAGGCCCTGCAAAAGACACAAGCTAAGACGTGGTTTCTTAACTTCAAGACACGACCCTGTAACCGAGCCCCGCAGTGGCTCAGGAAAGACGCTGATCTTCAGTTCAACCTGCTCCCCTTTCCCTGAAATGACGTCAGCTGGGGGGGACCAAGCGTGCACACAGCTGACAGGGCACCAGACAAAGGCAGGCCACTCAGTGCACCCCAGCGAGGGCCCTGGGCGGCTCTGTGATTCTGCCTGGGTGAGTCCTGGCAACCTCTTAAGGACTCAATTTCCTCATCTACAAAAACTTATTTAAGAACATCTCCTTCTCAGGTGATTCCGAGGATTAAATAAGAAAGTGTGTAACTGAGGAGACACAACTACCTTTTGATAAACACAAGCTCCCTTCTCTCTCACCGTTCGGGGAGTCTTGAAAAATTCAGTCTGGCTGCTGATGGTCTGAGCAATGTGTTTGTCTCAAGTTAGTGACGAATGAAGGTGAACTTTACAAATGATCCCATTTTTGCCGTATCTCATGAAGCGAAACTGTACGTATCTATGCCCATAAAACATATCTTCATGACCTAAGACGCCTTCCCTTTCAACACACGTTTATTTCTCTAAGATGACCTTAAAGGGCAAAGATATGGAAAATATTTATATTCTTTGCGCCCTGCCTAGGACATCAGTTCCCATTCCCGAGTACAATGACAGCCAATAACAGGGCCCAGGAGTAATACTGCCACTCAGCAGAGGAGCGCTCTCTCACAGAGCGACTGGTGTAAAACCTTTACACGACGTCCCAACCTGACGAGGGCAGAAGCGCTCTGCCAGTTTCAGAGAGAAGAGGAGTGTGGCCTCACACGCGTCTCCTCCACGGGGCCTGGCTGCCTCACCCCACCCTCACCCTTCTCTGGTACACTGCCCACCGAGGGCAGCTCGCGGGCGCCTCCCCACGGGCAGCATAGGGGAACTGCAGGCTCAAACAGCTGGCGAAGGCAGAGGTGATGCGCACCTTGAGGGTGAGAGATCGCTGGACTTATTCTGCAGGTTGTGGGCTTCACTGAAAAGCTCCATGTTCAGATTCGGCTGCTTCTGCAGCTCACAGCTCTGCTCCACTAGTTGCTGCTGGAGGCGCCCCGGAGGCCGGTCCTCAGTCACCTCTGGGGCCAGCGGGTGGAGGATTTTCATGTGTTTCACATAACGTACTTGGTGCAGACTTGAAAAGGTCATTTCTTCCTCATCAGTTCTGCCCTTGGACTTGTTCAAGCCATCCTGGGCCCCTTCTGTCCCACACAATACTGTGATAATGGCCTCGCTGCACTGAGAGTGCTTCTGAAGCTGAAACAGGAAATCCCGATAGGCCTCCAGCTCCGTTTCCAAGTCACAGATTTTCTGTCTTAAATTTTCTGTATCATTTAAGGTATCGTTTTTCTCAAACTGACCAGTCTCAATCTCACTAACTTTACTGGAAAGCTGCCTCTTGGAACACAAAGTAGCGACTGAAGCTGGGTCTGGGAAATCTTCAAAAGGATTCTCTTTACATGTGGCTGAGATGATAAGGTCAGCAGGCTGGTAAATTTCAGAGTCTGAAAATCAAACAGTTATGTGAGTCTGTCCTTTGCTGAAACCCACCTCTCCCCACAGTCACCGCCACTCGCTGTCTGCACAGACGTAGGCAAATTACTGCCCCAAGTTACAGCAAGAGCCTCCTAACAAGCCTCCCTGGTTCCAGCCTTTCCCTCTGGCCTCTCAATTCATCCTCTCCCAGTAAGTGAGTTTAGCCATGATAACCAGTGCCCTGGGGGCTGAGCCGAAGGGTCTTGCGGGAAGTACTATTAGAGTTCTGTGGGCTTCTGTATTCACTTACCACCTCAATAATCCAAACTCCCTCTCGCATCATCTGAGATGCTCCACGACCTAGTTCCAGGCACCTTTTCAGGAATATCCCCTGGCGCCACCCCTGGAGATTCCCTATTAAATTACCCACAACTCCCTGCACATACCAGCCTCTTCCATGCCTCTGTGCCTTTGCATGTACTGTTCCCTCTGCCTGGAATACGGTCCACCCTCCACTCTACCGGGCTGCAAGGCCTTCGCACAGGGACAGGTGTTTCACTGTCACATTCTCAAAGCCTGGCATGGCGTCTAGTGCAGACAGAAGTCAAGGAGGGACTGACAGACACCGGGGCTGGGTGAGGCAACACGGAAGAGCAGTCATTCTAAGCACCCATGACAGATGAGTCTCTGCAAGACGCGTGACACCCTCTGTACTGAGTTGTTTCACTGACTCACAGCCCTTCCGGGAAATACTTCCTTACAGTTAAGTTCTCAGGGATGTGGCCATGTCTGGAGAGGGAGAGTGATGCTCAGAGAATACACAGGTGGTTCTGAAACCAAAGGGAATTGTGGGATCAGGGCTTTGCCACTCGCTGTCTGCACAGACGTAGGCAAATTACTGTCCCAAGTGACTGAGTCCCACTTGAGAAAGATGTCTACTGTGGTTTGGTGAGGCTTCCCCATGAGTTCAGAGCTTCTGTCCTTAAGCACATAAGCCACACTGTAAGAGGGTGGTCCCTCAGGAAAGGGGCGTGTCCCAGGTTCCTTGCCCCACCCAAGGGAGGGTGGAGCTGAGCAGGACAGATAAGAAGCTGGAGAAGAGAGAAGGAGAAAGACAGAGGAAAAGAAAGAAAGGGAGCAGGATGGAGAGCAGAGAACAAGGAGCAGAGAGACATGTGAGGAAGCTGCACTGGCCTGGACTGTTTGAGACAGATGTGGGTGAGAGACCCGTGGGGAGGTGACTATGGCAACATTGATCTTGATTTTGATTTTGTCCTTTTCCTCCCCAAATTGTCTGGCTGTTTCTGACCTTTTTCTATGGGTCCCTGCCGAAAGGCATTTTAGACTTGTGGCAGGCTTTCGGGCCTTGCCATGGGCCAATCCCATTTGGGTGGACTTTTGCCCATGAGGTGATGGGTAACTTTGGGTGTTTAGTTTAGAAACTATATTCTTTGTCTTTTCTGTATTATACACTAATTATATTAAAGTTTCTTTTCCACTTAAGGTCTTATATGTTTTGTCCTGATGCGGCGGATGGCAGAACCTATTTAGAACAGGCAGGTTTGGGGTTCTGGAGTTCCCCTCTCCCTGCCCTGTAACAACACTGCCTCTGTCCGAGAAAGCTCAGCTCAATGTCAGGAAAGGGCTGGAGATCAAGAGGCAGCCGAATGTGGTAGAAAACCCTTCTTTGTCAGCAAAGGGCCTGGTTCAAACTCTACTCTGTCACTTACTAGTTCATGACTTTGGGCAAGTAACTTCAGCTCTTTGAGCCTTAGGAGCTAGGTCATGGAGGGAACCCCATTCGCCGTAAGGATGTGTCTGTTTTATGGTTAGGGTCATATGAACAATATCTGCAGCCAGGCTAAAGAGTATCTGGCGTACGGCAGTGAAGGAGATACACCACTGTGGGCATGCAAGTGACGGCATGGTTAGCACAGCTCAACTACCAACTGTTAACCAGTGATAAGCAGGAAATGTAGCAAAAGCAACAACGTGGGTGGGACGAGATGACCCTGGAGATCTCTCAGAAAAGAAACGATATAAAAATTCCCATTGCTGAGTTCTGCAACTGTTCCCTGTGGCTTTGAATCCATTCTGTCTTAGCAGAACACAGACCCGCCCTGGCCAAGGGTCAGGCCCCTTGGGGCAGGCACCCTGCCCGGCCAGGTAATGCAGCAGCACACAGCCCACTGTGTGGGAGAAAAGTGTGTGGCAAGGGGATGGGTCAGCTCAGAGGGACATGCTACTGCACCTTGGCTCGTCCTCCTCACCAGCAGGGTGACCCTGGACCAATTCTTTTTAAAGACCTCAGTTCCCTCATGTGTTAGTTGGGAACAGTGATGACACCCTAAGGTGGGTGTTGCAGGGCTTAGCTCTAACTGTCATGGACACCCTCCCAATGGGGCCTGCACACAGGGCTGCCCAGGACACACAGGGGCTGAATTCTGACCCATCTCGGAGCTTGTCCGCTGCTCACTATCCCCTTCCTTGTCTCTCCAGGCACCGGGCGTGGTTTCATTTCCTTTCTGCTCTCCCGGGCTGTCCTGGTAGGCTGCTCCCACAAGGGGCTGGGCTGCAGAATTCACAAAGAGAAAGAAAAATAAATAAAACCAGAGACTTGAAACTTAGCCAGGCAACTGAGAAGAACACAAAGATACAACAGGGAAAATAAAAACACTGGGGAGGCAAAATGCAATTTATAAGATAAAATTAATCTATCGAGCTGCCATAACAGGACATAAAAAGCATAAATATACTGCAGCTTGTCTGAAATGGTTTAAGTCCAGGCTCTCAAAAAACTATGAGTGAGAAAATGAATTCCACAGACTTGTGCCTACTTATCTCAAGAAAAGAGAGGCCCCAGGGCCTTCTCAGCAACTGCGGAAGTAGCACCTGGTTGAGGCATCTGAGGGTCTCCGCAAGAATTAAAAACAGTTATGTGCAAATGGCAAGCCTTGGGCTGTATCACCTCTGCCATAAAATCTTTGCTCTCTGAAATCCCCCACTATTCCCGCCTCACACTGATCTGTTAAATTATCTCCTCACCCCATCAGACAGGGCAATCTGAGAGGGCAGAGGCTGCTTCTCATTCAGCACTCTCTCCTATACGCAGCGCATGGGACTGGGACAGGAGCTCAGCGGTGGCTCAGTGGCTCCGGAACACTCACTAAATGCTCGACTAGCTGCCTGGGTGAAGAATGGACTAAGAGAAGGTGAGAAGGGAGGGAGGAGGGAAGAGCAATCCCACCAAAGGCCAACTTATTTTGAAACCCAACTATGGTCAGCCTCAAAGAGAACCTAAAACTAAACGGAAAACACCTCAGGCCACAGATCATAATAAAACCCGCACGTGTGGTATCGCATACTAGGCCTCAGGACACAGCAAAGGGGCGAGCTTTGCAATCAGGCCTGCGGTTGTTTCAGCAGAGCTCCAGGAGTTGCTATCAGTGTGACTGTAGCCCAGCCACTGGGTCCCTGGAAACACTGCCTCAACGATCAAACAGGAATAATGATCGCACCTGCCACCAAGGCCTGTTAGGAGGATTCCAATAGAATAGCCCATGTATTTTAAGTGGATACTGGGGCTCAGCGAGTAACAGGTGGTTATTTTATTACTGCCACAAGATGCCCAAGGCTGACAGTCATCTCCCATCCCCAAAACACTCTGAAAACCCCTGATCAGATGCAATCTCCCACCCCCATACACAAACCCTTTATTGGCAAATTCCAAATGACCTCAATCTCCTCCCTGAACCTTCCCCTCACCCCCTAGTTCTCAGGATGCCTTAGCATAGTATTCGGCACACAGGACAACTTAATACATGCTTTCTGCACCAATAAATAAAAAGACCACGGCTGCCGTTCTTGTTACTGTGTGCTGCTGCTGCCTGCTTACAGCAGCAATTCAAAACCAGGCGTCAAGAGAGGCACTTCTGTGAATTCATGGATCCTGTGAAAATGATGAGCATATCACCTATGTAGCTCCCTCGCCTTGTTCTGAGATTTCCTCAGATTCCCAGAGGGGCAATGTCCAAAATCTGTCCACACTAGAGGACGCCACTGAGGTGCTCTCTCCAAGCCCAGGGAGTCTAGGCTGATGGTGGCCTCAAGGTGGGGAGGGGTTCATCACCTCAGAGCAAGACATGAGGTCAAGAGTGTGTGGAATTAGGCCTGAGGAGCCCAAGTAAATGTGGCCAGGACATTCCAGAGACTCCTGTGAACAGGACTATTTTGCATACCCCCATGTCTCTTGCCTGAGGCAGTCACAGATGAAGCCAGGGAAAAGGCCCGGGTAAAGCCACCCCACAAGCACCCAGAATCTCACGTGAAGGGAGCAGTGCCCTCCAAGACCTGCAAGCACTGCAAGCCCTCTTCACCCAGATTCCAGAATGAAATAAAAACAATAGCTGCGTTGTCCATATTGTGTTCCCACAATTGTGTGTTTGTCAAGCGTCAAGATTAATCACTGCAATTCATGCAATTTATACTCAAACTCATTGCAATTCTAAACAACAAGGTTGACATTTCAAGCAGTTCTAGTGGGTCATTCATCTAGTTGAGGGAGAAGACATTTTTCTTGGTGCTTACCATTCAGTAGCATTTTGTCTGGCGTTGGTCTCCCCTCCATCATCGCTTCAGCCAGAATTAACTTTTGGTGAAGTTGCTTATTGCGAATTTTAAACTCCGTCAGCTCCCCCTGCAGCTCCAAGATCTGGCCCTGTAGCTGGGCCACCACCTCCTGCGTGGCAGGGAGCTGAGGCACACTTCTTAACGATGAGGATGGCTTCAAAAGGATGGGCAAGCGGGACTTCCTTGCATCCTGAAAACACAGGCACACAACAGTGACTACGCGGCCTTGGGCCGCACCGGCAATGTGCGCATGCCAATCTCATGCACGATTCAAACTGCTGTCCAGATGTCTGGTTCCTCCGATGGCACCTATGTTTATCCCCCAGCCTGCAGAGTCTGTGCCTTGCCAGTCCCTCCCCTGATTGACAAGTGCCAAGTCTTTCCTCCTGGCCACCCTCTTGGCCCTGGCCCACTGCTTCTCTGGACGGTCCAGATGCTAATAGATGGCGGTCCTTTTCCCAACACAGTCTGCTGGGAGATATTTTCTTGTTCTTTATTTATTTCCTCATTTCCCACCCATTCCTCAATGTAAGACAACCTGCCTCCTGCCACTGCCAGTGCACCAGAATCAGCCCTCACTGAAGTTTTCCGGGCCTACAGGTTATGTTTCATTCTCAGAAAGTCCAACCTGCCTCGCTTCATTTTTGGTGGCTCACAGGTACTCCAAAGTCAGCTGAAAACTCAGCTCTTCAACTCCATCACCCCATATGACCACCCAAGAGCTACACCACTTCAACAACCTCTGTCTTGGTGAATCACACCACCAGTCACTTACTGTACAGCCCCCAAACCTGGGAGCCTTTTTTTGTAAATTGAAGTAGTATTGGATTACTTTATAAAATCAACATCTGTAATACTACACTTCAGTTAACCCCCAGAAGTCCAGTTCCATCCTTCACCATATACTGTCCTTTTACATTGCCATGGCTCGGGTGGGCAGGAGGAGGAAAGGAGAAGTGATGACTGTCTCTCTGGGGTAATGAACATGCTCGACAACTGACTGCGGGAATGGTGGCACAAGCCTAGGAACATACTTAAAAACCACTGCGCTGCACACTTTAAATGGGTAAATTGTACGGTGTGTGAATTGCACCTCAACAACCTTGTTATTAAGAGATGTTTTTAAGAGAAGGAACCTGAGAGGAAAACAGGAAATATTTGGGACTCTGGGAATGAGGATATCACATTCTCTCAAGAAGGAAAGAAGAGGAGGGATCCCATCTTGCATGTTCTAGAATGTAAAATGCTTTCAAGCACATTCTCCTATTATCCTCAAAACTGATTCTCAAAGGTCACTAAATAATGGAATTACTGTGCATACTTTCCAGACAAAGAAAGAACTGAAATGACAAAGCACAGTCCCGATGCCATACTCCAGGAAGGTGAGAGAACTGGACCTCAAACTAATTCTTCAGGTTGCACTGCTCCATTAGGGCAGACCCTTTCTCCCCTGAAACTCCCAGAGAAGGAGGGCACAGATTCAAGGACAAGAACAATTGGAGATGCTGAAGGGAAATGGGTGCCTCATAAAGAGCTGGAAAATCAGTCTCCACCGATCTTTATTCTTGGAACCAAGTCTGTGTGTCATATGGCACAGAAGAGATATCTGCAAGTACGCAAATGCCAAAGCCAACTGCAGGCTGGAAGTCCGCCGTCAGTCAACCTAATGGTTTCTAAAATAACACCGCACAAAATGTTACCTTCTGGACACCAAGCAATCCCACCTAGTACCTTATTAAAGGTGTCATCATGTGGAATGGAAGGGACAGGAGCACAAAGGAACCAAGCTCCTAGCAGGTACAAGGCACTAGGTACTGCCTGTCACATGCCACCTCATGCAGCTGTCACACGAGCCTCTGGCTCTAGGTCACATGGATCCCATCAGGGCCACTGAGAAGGGTGAGGTGACCTGAGCACTGACTGAAAGCAGTAAGTGGTGAGGTCTGCCGCAGGCACTGCGCATCTGGAAAGCCCATCCTCTCACTCCTGTAACTGAGAAACCAGATGTCTCTCCAGCCTCCGTGCTGCACCCTGGTTGTAATAACGCCCTCAACGGGTTCCCAGAGTTCTGGCTTAACCTCTAGGATTACTTATCCCTTGACTAGCCATAAGCAAATGCATCAATTCTCTTTTCCTTCCCATAGACTAGAGGCCGCAGTGGTGCTAAGAGGGCTCCTCCCTTCCCGAGAAGGGCAGGTTTGTAATATCCCTGTCTGCTCTCCACCAGCCTTCAGCTCGCATCCTCACTACTCTCTTAACAGCTGAGTCACTCTCGACAATTTCCTGAGCCTTCCAGAGCCTGTATTTCTCCGTATGTGCAATGTAAGACCTACCAACCTACCTCACACACTGTGGAGGAGACGAAATGTGCTACTACATGCATGGCATGTCTAGCACCATCCCTGGCACATAGAGCTGATGCTAAAAAGGAAGTAGATTCCTCCTTTTGAAAGCACAAAGGAAAAGGACAATTCCAAAGTAAAGGGGAAGAACATTTCAATATATTTGGGGGAAAATTAAGTTACTCAATTATCCAATTTTCTGAGCATAAGATGATACTTCCCATAAAAATAGGAGAAATGAATAAATAAAACATCACGAAACATCTAGATTTCCTAAAATACAGGTACAAACTAAAGGAGCTGGGGCAGATGAGAGCATTTCTATTCTAGCCAAATTACATGAATTTGCATGTCGAGGATCATTAATATAATAGCAGTGTCTTTTTTTTTTTTTTTGTCTCTTCTGATATCTTTAGAAACCCCTTTTCCAGAAATTACAGTTTTGGTGCATAATTTAAAACAATCAAAAGCAATTTTGCTAATGATATATCTAACTCTCTTTGGTATGCACAAAAGCAGTAATTTACTGGTCAGAAAATAAACTTAATTCTCCATTCTGATGCTATGAAGCAGTGTGTACGGTGGATTTCCTGCTATGAAATACCCATCAGAAACAAGAATACCAACAGCCATCACTAGAGCTCAGTTAGAAGCATGGCCCACTTCCTTCTCTACTAGAACCATCTCTCTGCTCCCTCTAAAGCCCAAACCCTCTTCTCTAGAGGACTTCAGTGAAAGATCCGATCAAACATACCAAGAGAGTCTGGCTCTTAATAATCCGGCATGGTTGCTGAGGAGCTGAGAAGACAGCGTCGTGGCTGAAGTGAGCCAGACCCCACACCAGGGGCTGCAGGGAGCTTGCCACAGGAGCAGGGTCTGGCTGTGCAGTTGGGCACAGTGAGCGTCCCTGTTGAGCCCCTTACTCACTGGTTAACTATGGGCACTGGAATTGGGCCTCCTCACCCTTTTTTTTTTAAGATTTATTTATGCATACAAGAACTGGGGTATAGGCCAGAGGTGTGAGAGGATTTGCCAGAGACAGAGCAGGAAACAGAACAGGCAGATCGACTGAAGGACACTGCTGAGGGGGCAGCAAGCAAGATAGGAGAGGTCTGCTAGCCATGTGGGAAGCTCCCGGGCTGGGGATTGAACTCGTTCTGCAGTGGCTGCAGATAGCTTCATAGGCTGAAACTTAACCCGCTGAGCCACCAGGGAGGCCCGTGGCCTCCTCACCATTGAGGACAAGAGAATACAGGAAAAGTCCTACCTCTCAGACTCAAAGATGGCACCAACACCACCAAGGTTCCCACCCCACCCCTCAAGTCAGGTTATGGCAACGTTACCAGAACTTGTAAAAGTAAACGTCTGTGAACAAGTGAGAGCATTTAAACGTTGGCACATCCCCACCAAGGCATCGACACAGCCATCACAAGGAACGGCTTTCCTGATACGTGATATGGAGGAGAAAAAGCTACAGAGATGCGTAAGCAGGAGCCCACTTTTACAAGGAAAATGCACAAACACGTAAACGTCATGGATCAGCGAGTAAGGGCTGGGATGGGGAGGAGAGAGCGAGCGGGAAATGCTAGTGACACTTTGGGGAAAGTCAAGGGGAACACACACCTCTAGGGAGAGTGCAGGAAAGTACAGGGTGTGGCAGACACTGAAATTCATAGAATCAAAAAAAAAGCCATAGAAAATAAGCATGTGGGTAAACTTACTCTCCTGGGCGCCCTGGGGCAGGGAAAGGGAGCGGCCGGCTGCCCTGGCATCCTGAGCGAGGTCTCTGGCAGACGAGCGGTGCTGAATGTGGTGTCCGGGGCGCTCTCCTCCCAAGCCTCTCTCCTGCCCGCAGGTCCGAGCGGGAGCGTGTCGCCCTCTGTGGCCACGGTCTGCACCGAGGCAACCTTCAGCTCCACCCGGGACGCCTCATGTGCCTTCAGTAGCTGGTCTCCCCAAGGCAACTTCAGCTCATCGCGTGGGTTGGAAGGTGAGCTGGCGTGGAGGAAGTGTCTCAGTTCACCTCTTAGCTCAACAGCCACTTGCCTAAGTGACTCCTCAGCTTTCCCATCAAGTTGTTCTCCGGCAACTTTCTGCTCTATCAAGCGTAGTTGTTCCAGAAGCAGTTCACGCAGCACTTTCAGAATGTCTGGCCTGTTTTTCCAAAAGGGAAGGAAAGGAGAGAACTAAGCTTTCTGCTCTCAGCTGTCCCCGACCCAGTTCCTTGCTCAAATTCTGTCTAAGCTGCACGGTGAGCACATGCCACACCCACACCCACACCAAGTGCTATATCCCACATCACCTCACGATGCCACGCCACGCCTATTCCATGAGTAAGACGAGAGAACTGATTTGATACAGATGCACAGCGATGAGGGGCCAGCGGGCTGTGAGGCTCAGGCTGGGCCGAGAAGCAGCAGACCGGGCTATCAGGCGTCCATGGCAACGGCAGGATTTCCCACACTCCCTCCCCAGCCCAGACCTGCATCTAGGAGGGAGTACAGCTTTGCGTGAACCTGGCCAAGATGGCAGAAGCATCAGTGACCCGGTCCACATGGTACACAGTCAACACTCAGTGAACAGGTGTCCGGTGAGGGGTGCTATGACCAGGCAAGACAGAAAAGGCAGCATCTTTGAAATCAGACCAAGCGGCTTTAAGTTCTAACTCTGCGGTGCCCCAAAAGTAAGATAAGGCCTCCTCCACGGAACAGCATGAGGGCAGAGAGGGGAGCAGTGTTCCTCACGTGCCACAGGCCCTGGCTCCCAATTCAGCTGAGGCTGTGCAGGCATCTCCTGCAGACACAGTCTGGCCGCAATTACCCAGCACCTCTCTGCTTCCTCGGGGCTTCTTCCAGAGCTCCGTGAGCAAGGCAGCATGGCAACGGGGACATGTGGACAAGTTCTTACCCCTGAGAGAATCCCCTAAGCAGAGAGGGGAAGATAGCTGTTGGATAAACAGCCCAGTCCCTCATCCTTTAGAGAGACAATGCTAAAGTACACTCCGTAGCATCCCTATGGGGTGCCCAGCAGGACTGCGCCCCACCTGCCCACAGTAGTGAGTGACGTAATCAATAATGTACCCTCACTGGCTTTACCCCCATTCTCATCTTACTCTCCCCTGAGCCCCCTGCCTGCTCCCCAAAGTCATATCCCAAATAAGCCACTTGTACCCAATTCCTGATCTCAGGTTCTGCTTTCCTGTGAGCTCAAACTGAGAGAGCATGTAAAAGACTATGAAGTTCAAGATCCCTCGAGAGTGTGTTTCCTGGGCCAGGCACCGCAGTGGCCTTGGGACTCACACTGGCCTTGGAGACAGAGATGCAGACAGCTTGCCACCCCATGGGGTAAAAAGCAAAAATACAGGCAACAATCCCAGAATGCCCAGACAGGGTGACAGAAGAATGTCAGAAAAGGGATTCTAGATTTGAGGCTAGCTGCTAGGAAAGGAAATGGGACATGGGGCTACCTGAACGTGGAAAACAGCATCAACAGTGAAGACTCTGGAGGCTAGGGGGCGTGGTCGGGAACCGGGCCGAGAACTCAGTCACGCTAAGGACAGCAGAGTGGCTGTAAGCTCCGTGCCACAGGGGCGTAGGGTCACCCCTGAGCTCTACAAGGTAACGTGTAGAGAGGCTTCCAGCCAAGAGAGAGAAGCTTGTGCACACGGGTGTCCCCCTCTGCGCTATTCAAAGTAAATGGCAGCAAAGAATACAAGCTGCAGCACTCAAAATCAAGATAAACTTGACCCAGAGGTCAGAAACCGAGGGTGAGACCCAGTCATGAGAAGGGAGCCAGAATGAAGGATATTTGCAGAAAGCATGAGGCAGAAATTTAACTCCCCTGGCAGAGAAGAACCATGCAAATTTCTGTGAAGTAACATTCAGAAGACCAAGTAAAGGCAACATCAAAACTGCCATGCAGGGGGAGTGAGTAAATGCAGGGCTGTGACACAGGCAAGTAAACCTGTGGCGAAGCCCACAACTATCACAGGCAACAAAAGCGAGAATGGACACCCAAGAAAATATAATAAAGGTGGCCTCCCTGGCAGTGCAGCGATTAAGCGCTGCGCTGTGGAGCTGTCGGCAGCGGTGACACAAGTTCGACACCAGCCAGGAAGATTCCCACATGGCACAGCAGACCTCTCCTGCCTTGCCCGCTGCTCCCCTCAGCAGTGTATTTCCGTCAATCTGCCTGTTCTGCTCCCCACTCTGTCTCTGGTGAACCCTCTCGCCGCCCCAAGCCTCTGGCCTGTACCCCAGCTTGTATGCATAAATAAATCTTTAAAAAAAAAAAAAGAAAACATAATAAAGGCATCTGAAGGAGATTTTAAAATAAATTTGTTTAAATCATCTGAGAATAATGGAAAATATGAAATTCATTTAATAAAAAAGAAAAGGTTGTGACATTAAGATGGCAAATTATGAAGGGACTGGAGGGGCAAGCACAGAGAGTGGCCAGGTGGGGAGCCATGGCAATCTTCCAGGGAAAAGCAGCAGCAGGTCTGGAAAAGGCGGGGCAGTCACAGAGAGACATTCAGACGGGACTTCACGATGTCCGGCGCTTCTCCTGTGCACCGTTTCTCACGGCTGCCGTACTTAAAGCAGCCTGGGAGACAGGGAGACGGGCTCCTCCCACATCTTTAACCACCCTGTGCTGCCCTTCCTCAGCATCTCTGCTGCCGTGGGCGTGGCTTCATCTTCCCACAGCCCTCTGGGGCAGGGCAAGGCCTTGCTCCTATCGGCATTCCTACCATGGAGTTCTGGGGTAGAGTCAATTCAATTCAAATTAAACCACTACAGCTCACTGAGATCGGATAAAAAATCAAAGTATAAAAATCAAAATTAAAATGGATGGTACATTTTTCACTTCTAAAATGGAATCATCCAGACTACACAAACCATCTTAAAATTTAGCAAACCCTGACTTTAAAAATATTTCTGGCACTTCAAGCATGTTCAACTAAATTTTCCTTTTCTCTCCTTCCCTTAATTTAGATTAAAAATAATGACAATTGCTATTCAGCTAGCCGGAAGAGGACCATTACTCACTACCAAACAACACACAATAAAACCCAGGAAAAAGACTTTACAAATGGATAGTAAAAGGTGGTGAAAGAGGACATTATAATATACTAAAGTGGGGGTGCTATTAAATAAAACATTTCAAATGTTACTTTGCTAGAAATCCAAGCAGCAGATCCATTAAGTAGGTACCATAATAAGGATCTTTTTAATGGTTCAGTCCAAGAGTCTGGTCCAAGGCCCAGACATTGTTTAGATACCCTTCCTGAGCATCTTTGCCACATAAAAGGTAGAAGAAGAGGGCTTCCCTGGTGGCGCAGCGGTTGAGCTGTCGGCAGCGCGCGATGCGAGTTCTACACCTAGCCGGGGAGAATCCCACATGGTGCGGCAGACCTCTCCTGCCTCGCCCACTGTTCCCCTCCCCACTCTGTCTCTGGTGAACCCTCTCACCGCCCCATGCCTCTGGCCTGTACCCCAGCTTGTACATGTATAAATAAATAAATCTTTAAAAAAAAAAAAGAAGAAGAAAGGCAATGACACTACGAAGCTTTACAGTGTGAGCAGATACTCTGAAGGCATTCAAACTGAGATGGGGACTAATATGAACTCCATTTTACAAGGCTCGTAAAGACTCAAGAACCCCAGCGAAGTGACAGAGCAAAGCCTGGAACCCAAACCTTCCTGACCCCAAAGCCTGGAGCTGTTCCAGTCTTCTGAATTTGCCTTTGGCTGTGACGGTGAGCTTTCAACCACCACGTTCACCGGGGACCACCACTTGTCACGTACGGCCATAGAAATACATGGTGAAAAAGTACCCCAGAGCTTACATTTCACTAAGGAGGAGACACACGCACAGATCACTCAGAACTACATTAGCCAAAGTGAGGCAATGGGCAGTCCTGTGAGTTGAGGGTGGGCAGGAGGGAGTTCTGAGACCGGTGTTTCCCTCAGACAGAGTGGTCAGGAAGGGTGTCACCACAGAGCTGACACTAGCTGAGACACCGCCAGGCACAGGGACATGTGGGAAAAGAGCAGGCTGAGGGAACAGCTGCTGCAAAGGCCCTACGGTGAGAACAAGCTCAGAAGTCTGAGGAACAGAAAGAGGCCAGTGTGGCTACTGAACAAGAGGTTCAGGCGGTAAAGAGGGAAACAGCCAGGGCAGGTCAGGACGCTGCGCTCACTCTAAGGCGAGGGAAATCCACTGCGGTGTTTTAAGAAGGGAGGAGACAGGACGTCAGGCTTTAAAGACCACCCCAGCTGCTCTGTGGAGAAGCGGTGGGTAGCCATAGAGATGAGGAGTGCGTCGGGGACACGTTCTGGAAGTGGGATCAATAGGACTTGCTGATGGAAAGGGGCGGTTGTGGAAACCACACTTTCAGCTACAGCAATTAGGCAGAAAGCAGTGCAATTAAATGACGTGAGAGAGAAGTGAAGGCGCAGATTAGAGCAGGGAGCTGGGTTTTAAACAGATCCACACCAAAGAGTCTCTTGGACATGTAGGTGGAGCTGTCAAGCGGACAGCGGACTGTGTGACCTGGAGGGAGGTCTGGGCCGTGGGTATAAATCTGAGTCACCCCACATACTCTAGAGCCATAGGGGAGTGAAGATACAGAGATGCAAAGGGAGCTGAGAACACAGCCTCTGGGATACTCTAACATTCACCATTTAGCAAAGGGACGGCCTCAGTCAGGAGGCCAAGAGGAGGCGCCCGTGAGGCAGGGAGAAGGGAGCTGGGTGTGGGGGGGGCAGTGAGGGTGGCCAGCTGCTGCTGGCAAAGCTGACACTGGCCAGTGAATTTCACAACTTGGAAATTGTCATTGACCTTGACAGTGGAATGAAGGGTATGTAAGCACTTGAAATGGGACAAAGAGAGGAGGAGAAAAGAAAATGGATAGAGTGAATAACAGGCAATTTTTCTAAGAAATTGTGCCTTTAAGGGGAATAAAGAGATGGGATAGTAGCTGAAGCAAATGTGAAAACAGGGAGCAGGAGGAACTCTTCCCAAATGGCTGACATTACAGCACATCCTATGCTAATGGAAATGATTCAGAGACAGGAAGAAACTAATGATGCAGTGAAGAGAGGGGGCAAAGGGGGTAGAAGCAAATCAAGGGGAGGGCAGATCTGGGCGCGAGCAGGGACCCTCTTCCATCCCACAGCAAGAAAGCCAGCGTCTGTTGGCATCGAGGCAGGGGCTAGTGGACTGGTGGGGAAAAGGGGGTCCTTTGAGTTCAACTGTTTCTGTTTTCCAGATACATGAGGCAGAGAGGGGAGAAGAGAAGCTGCAAAACTGTCTAGGCACTGGGCAGCACTAAGTGCTCATCTTGAAATGGATGATGATAAATACAAGGTACAACGTGTCCAGCGAGCCCACGTAACCTGAGTAGCTGGCCAGGCCAGGTCTGGAGGGAGGCTGGAAGGGACAGTGAACAGGGTTAATCTCTGTGCTGCAAGCAGTACCCAAAGAAGGGGATATAATTAAGAGCTATTTAGAAAGCACAATGGTCAGGATGTAAGTTTGAGAGAGGAAAGAAAGAGGAGAGCCAACAGGACCCAGTTTCTGGGGTCCTATCTAGAACCCCAGGGATCCAGTCCCTCTATACCATGGAGCCTACCTTTTAGCACTTGCTGAGTCTTCTCCCTGCGGCCTACGTGCCAAGTCTCTTCAAAGAAAGTGCTATTTCTCTGAAAGCTTCTTGGGACCCCTCTCCAGGGCCACGCTCTGCTGGCCCCTCCCCTGCCCCTCAGCCATGTCCAGAAAACCAGACTCAGACTTTCTGAGTAAACTTCCCTACTTATATTAGTTAGAGCTCAAGAATGTATTAGCCTTAAAAGAAGTCCCCAAGGGCTCCCCTTGGATTTTACATTTATTTAATGTATCAAATTTCACACCTAATTTTAGGCTATAAAGACCAAAATATTTAGGTGGTAAGTCCTAAATCGTCCTCGAGGGAAGGGGGAGTGGAAGAACTGGGAGCTGACAGAGGGAAGGCTCAGGATTCACACGCACGGTGAAGGCGGGAGGGGCGGGGCAGTCCCTTCTCCACAGGCCAAGGCGGGCCTCAGTGCCCCCTTCATCCACCTCCAACAAAGAAGTTGACCTGGTTGGGCAAGTGCAAGACAACTAAGCAGCCTAAGGTAACCAGTGGGCAAGCTGCTTCCTTAGCCATCCTCGCGGAGGGGTGAGCTGAGCCCGTTGCTTCTGAGGCTGATCCTCTGCCAGCTCACAGAACCGTGGGGGGGGGGGGGGGCTAGAAATGGAGGGCCTTGGGCTCCTGTCTGTCAGAGCACAACACTGCGTCCTCAGATAGCGACCAGTGCAGCACCAAACGCGTGACTCAGTAGGCCCTGCCTATGGTGGGAATCTCACCTGAGGTTGGGGGGGAGAGCAGAAGCAACCAGTAGGGTGCAATTTAAGCAGCAACATCGCCGAAACCCCCAGTGAATCCTGAGCTAGATCTGCACTTGACACCCAGCACTTCACTGAGTCCTTACAAAATTCCTGTGGGGAGTAAGTAACCTCACCCCCACATTGCAGGTGAGGAGACCGGATGGAGAGATACATCACGAGGTCTAAGTAAACAGTACAGCTAGGACAGGAAGACATGTCTGCTGACTACAAAGCTCTGCTTTTCCCAGTGTACCAAAAACACCGTCTGGAGGGAGTTTCCAGGCAGAAGAATGGCGTGTCCCTAACCAATCAGAATCCCAGTTAGCCCCAGGAGTCTACTTAAATACTCCTCTAGAAAAGTCCCCAATGCCTCTACCATTGTATTGGGCTGTCAGAAAAGTCACGACCCATTTTTGTTTGAAAAACATAGAAGAAATACGTCATGACTTTTCCGACAGCCCAATACTCACTAGCTCAGTGAATGTCAAGTTCCCAATGTCAGCTCCCATGTTTGTAAAAAGGGGGATCCACAGCCAGCAGCACACAAGGAGGGTATGAGGCAGAATGCGAAGGGGTAAGTGAAGAGTGCATCTGGGCCCTGGCACAGAGTAGGTCCTAGAAAGGGATGCAGACCTGGTGGGGCCCCACTGACTGGGCTAGTGTGGGGTTCTGTGGTGCATGGTGAATAACAGCACAGAGCCCAGGTCAGGGCAGCAGGTTTGAGATGGCTGAGGAGGCCTTTTCTAACACACGACTGGGAAGCAAGGGCATGGACCCCGACGAGGGAGCAGCGGTCACAGTTTGCCTGCAGGGCGGTGGCCCAAACAGCATTTTCTTTAAAATTGTAACTAGGTCTAGATTTTTAAGAATCAAGAGAGAAAACACACGCTTTGACCAGCTACTGCCGACACGTGTTGCTGAGCCCACATGCTTGCGTGACCAATGACGAGCTGGGGCGAACGTGCTCCTGTCGCCGGAAAGGAGCACAGACCCCACCTGGCAAACTCCCCAGGGCTCCCTCCCCCAGGAGCTTTCCAGGTGGTCCACAGAGAGACAGCAGCACCTTTGGTCTCTACTGTCACATCCGAGACCCCAAAGTCGAGGAAAGCCTCCCCTTCTCCAGCATCTACTAGGTCACCTAACTCCCTGCGATGATAAACCGGAACAGCCACTGAGCTCATCCCCCAAGAGGACTCAGGCTGCAAATTGAGACAGATGTCAGGGATGGAGGGGTGCTGCTCTGCTCCCTTTTCTCAGCTGGAGAAATACCTCTGAGGCTTAGTCTGCCAATGGCAGAAGAAATACTAGGGATCCGGGCTCTTGCCAGGAGTCCGGCAGTAGTTAGCGGCTCCACTTCCGTCTCTCGACAGGAAGAGAACTGGGACACACACCACACGGCCTTTCCTCCTCACAGCAGCCCTGAGAAGTGGTTAGAGCAGCACAGGCACCAAGAGGTGCAGGCGCAGCTCTTTTTGGCTCCAGAGCCCAGTTAGCTATTCTAAGAAGGTGAAGGGGGAAAAGTTCTGCTCCTAAATGATGAATTTTAAAAATGTGAATGTGCTGAATGCTTCTCTTTTTTGTTTTAAGAAAACACGTGTGGTATTTCCTCACAAACGAATGACTCCCAGCAGACATAATGAGAAGAGAATTTTCACTCAAACAACATGAAACAGCAGAGTCTCAGCTACCATAATAGTCTTTATGTTGCTGGAGAAACTGGAAGATATTTGGGTATCCCTGACCCCTCTCACTGACAGCCAGTCCTTTCTGAGGCCTCAGGAACCGCTGTAAGGGAAGCTTGCTTCCTCCTCTTTAGAACTCTGAGCGTGAGGCTTCATTGAGGTCCCCCCACAGCCACCAGCATGCAGCCTAATTCCTTAATTGCACGACTGGCAAGATTCCTTCCAAGCCATTTCTCTCTGGTAAATTACACAGCACCATCATCTAAATCCATTTAGCAAAATGAATCTGTTTTCCCCTCAGACCAGAGAGGAAGAGCAAGGTCTGGGCCGCATCTACCTGGATTCCAGCAACAGCACGGCCTTCTCGTTGAAGAAAGGGGCAAGGAGGCTGAAGAGCTCGCCTTCCTCTAGACTCTGGTTTTTGGGGCAGCCAGGCGTGGGGGCTTCCTCGTGGTCTAAAATACTGGCATCTCTGTGCTTTAAATATCCATTTTTGCAGCCCGCTTTGGGTGGGTCCTCCAAAATCTGCAAACCAAAGTATTTGGTCAAATCATGGGTCATGGAGGAGGGCACGGGGTACAAGGAGGAGAAAGGATGGAGACAGACAGAACGGGTGAGGGCAAGTCAGGCAGAGAACATGAAAGACGGGGAGCGGGGGGAGGGTGCAGGAGGGAAGGGCCACACACGCCGGGCGGGGAGAGGCCCCAGCGGGACTAGGGCATGTTCACATCATTTCTCCTCACGCTCCGTTTCTCTTCTAGAAAATGGGGGCTGCGAGCAACTTCATGTACGTTGGGGTACAGTGTCTTACCCACCAAGGGGGTGTGGCCCCAACCCACAGCCCACTCCTTGAAAGTTCTTCTAAGAAGGACAGGGAAACCACACCAAGAACAATGTTGTCGCCATTTATTATACACTTCATGCCAAGTCGCCTCCTCATTATACATCAGAAAGTGGCCTACTCTTTACAGACACATCCTAATTAACGTGGCTCTGATTTGTCTCATTAGGAAGGTGGAGAGTTCCTATTTCCTATGGAATGTTATGTACGGCCCCACCTTCTCAGGTCACTGGGGGTCCCAGCGGAAGGTACCAAGGATGTAGCCAGTTAAAGCCTGTATTGGACATGTCTTGAGGTGCTGTAATTAGCATTCTTATTCCCCGTTTCCAGAGCTGTAAATTTCTCCTACCAGTCTATAAATAACACTCCTTGACTTCATTACTGTTGGTGATATACACACTAGCCATCACACCCCTCTCTCCACACTTGTAAAATGATTAAGATTTTTAAATGGAAGATAAGATCCACACAAATGAGCTGTTATTTATAGGGTACTGTTTGCCAATCTAGTTACTAAATCCATCTAAATAAGCAACCTCCAAAGAGGAAAAGTCTAGGATATAGTAATAAAAATACTAATGGCGAGCATTTGCTGACTATTTATTACATACCTTTCTATTTAAATATCATAGCTACTGCAAAAGGAAGTGCTACTATCTTCACTGATAGGGAAACTCAGGCCGAGGGGTTAAGCAAAGGTTAATAACCAGAGTCACAGAAATCGTGACCAAAAACAAATCTGATTCCTAAGCCCCCACTTTTAATTGCTTTGCTCTCCAAAACGATCTGTATTTTAATGGTCTCCCATTCACAACACCAGGAACTTGAACACCATGAAGGCCACAAATGCCAGATCTGCCATACGCTATCTCGCACCACACCGGGATGTTTGCTCCAGATGTTCAGGATCGGCGGAGGGCTCAGTGTGGACCACATCAAACTCCTCGATGCCCAGATGACACAGAGCTGGGCTCCAGGGTAGGACACACCAGAGGTCCTGAGGAGGGGGTTTGGTTCCATAATTTGCCCTTTACACTGCAATCAACTGCTCTGGGAGTTCACGGCAGTACAGGTAAGGGCTCCCATGCTAACTCTGTGCGCCTAGATAAATCATCTCCCTCACAGGCCCCAGTTTCCAATGCATAGAACGACTGGGTTGGGTTCAATCTCCAAAGACCTGTCCAGGTGCAACAACCGACACATGCTATTCTCCTACAACCGCCCTGCTGTTATTTGCAACTCGGTGTGCATTGCCCTGTATGACGGATGGGATTTCCTGCTTAGCTGCTGAGAGGGAAGAGTCTGAGTCTCTGTGCTCTGCGCTGGCAGTGTACAGCAGAATGAGAACAAACCCATCAGACTCACTCCAGAGGGGAGGCCCAGAGTGGTGGGCGGCTAAGGAGACAACTGCCACGTTCCTACCTTGTCACTCTGCTCCAAAGGCCGGTCACTCAGGAACTTATTCTCGTCGTCCTCTCCAATCCTGATCGTGTCCTTGTCCTCCTCGCTAGCTAGAAGCTACATGAAGCATGGAATGGTGTGAAAATGCAACCCAAAAAAGTGTGCAGCATGAATATGTATGAATAAGTCAGTGATGTCTTTTTTTAAAAATGCAAAACAAAAAAACAAACCAAAAAAAAAGAGGCAGAAACAAATGCCAAAGCCATGAAATAAAAATTAGCCAAAGTTAGAGTTGCTAGTTCCGACACATCACCCACAGCTGCCTGGGACCAGGCATAATTTAAGGACAAATTCCCCAAGAATAACTAAGGCCATTTCCCTTTGCACGGCCTTCCCTGAGCTGCCATAAATTGAATACGCTGTCTGCTGCGCTGCTGCCATTTCTGCCGATGCTGAGCTCACTTTCAGATTATATAAAAGTAACAAGATTTTGGAAAATAGCTATTGATGGGATGGAAAATATCAAATAGGGAGAAAGCAGTCAAAGAAACCGGTGATGTGCCCAGTGACCACGTGGCTTTTGCTTGACACAGGGCAGAACCTCTGTGGCCCTCACACACCCGAGGGGAAGAGTGACAGCAGCACTGTCACTTTGCTGACAGAACATCCCCATCACTAATGAACAATAAAAACATGCCTGATGACAACTTTTTGCCTTTGAAAATGAAGGAGAGTTATTTATAAAGATGGAGTAGATCTCAACGTTACAAAGTGTAAATCCCGAGGTTTCTACAATCTACAGAACAGACTGCACGAAGTTCCAAGAGATGCGAGAATTCTAGTTGGGGGAACAACTAGATTAAGCAAATGAGAAATGAGGGGAAAGGTGGCCATACCCAGGGAGGGAACCAGTCAAAGCTATTTCAGAAACGATAGCAAACCTCAACTGAGCGACGCAGCAGAAGCTCCCCGCTGGGTGCTACCACCACACCCGGAGCGGGGAGTCCCGTGCTGGGCATGCTGGGGCGTGAGACACCCAGGCTCTGGCTCCAGCATTCATTCTCTGAATTCTTACATTTAGTCAGTCACACCCATCATTCTCCTAGCCCAACTTAAAAAACCGCCTACACCTGTTGCATCCAAGTGGTGAGCCTCCATACTAGGGCTACCATTTTTAACACAAACCTGACAAACTGTATCAAGAGCCCTCTAACGTTGCCTTTGTCAAATTAAAAGTTGCAAGGGGAATGCTTATTTTCTATCTCTTATTTTTAAACTAGTAATCATATATCTGGGAGTTCAGTCTATGGGGGGAAAAAATCCTAAACGTAGAAAAAGATTTGCATCCAAATATATTCACCAAGTAATTTAAAATAGTGCATCACTGGAAATAATATCTATGTTCAACAACAGCAAGGCAGTTAGTTAAATTTCAGTGCATCCATAAGATGGAATAAAGTATTATAACATGGTCATCTACCCAAAGCAATATACAGATTCAGTGCAATCCCTATCAATGTATTAATGGCATTTTTTGAAGAACAGAACACACGTAACTGAAATTTAAGGATGTTGAATGACCAAAAGCAATCCTGACAAAAACGATCACACTCCCAGACATCAAACAAAGCCATAGTAATCAAAACAGTATGGTACTCGAATAAAAACAGACAGATAGACCACTGGAATAGAGCTGGGAACCCAGAAATAAAGCCATACATATGGCAGTCAATCTATGACAAAGAAGCCAAATGTACACACTGAAGAAGGTAAGTCTTATAAATAAATGGTGGTGGGGAAATTGGACAGTCACAAGCAAAAGAATAAAATGAGATCACCAGCTCACACCTTACACAAAAATTAACTCAAAATGGATTAAGACTTGGATATAAGACCTAAAGCCATAAAGCACATTGAGGAAAACATAGGCAAAACACCCAGGACAATGGCTTCAGTGATGTCTCTGTGTACTTGTCTCCAATGGCAAGAAAAACAAAGACAACATAAACAAACGGGGCAATAAACTAAAAAGCTTTTACACTGTAAAAGAAACTATCATTAAAACAGTCACCCTACTGAATGGGAGAAAATATTTGCTCATCAAACATCTGACAATGGGTTGATATACAAGATCAATAAAGAACTCACACAACTCAACAAAAAGAAAGTAACCTACAAAAAAGGGGCAAAGAGATAGATACTTCTCCAAAGAAAACATACAGGTGGCCAACCAGCACATGAAAAAAATGCTCATCATCTCCTATCACCAGGTAAACGCAAATCAAAACCATAATAAGATACCACCTCATACCTGTGAGATTGATTTATACCAAAAAGACAGAAAAAAAAAGGAGTGTTGGTGAGGACATGAAGAAAAAGTAACAGTGTTGGTGGGAACGCAGAATAGTATAGACCTCTGGAAAACAGGTGGGTTTCTCAAAATATTAAAAACAGATCTACAACATGATCCAGCAATTCCACTCCATTCCTACCCAAAAGAATGTAAAATCACTAGTTCAAAGGGATCTAGGCACTCTGTGTGCACAGATCAACCCATGTGCCCGATGACAGACGAGTGCATTAAGAAGATGTGCTATGTTTACACAATGGACTACTACTCAGCAATTAAAAACTGAAGGCTTGAAACTGGAGGGGTGATGCTAAGCAAACGAAGAAGAAAGACAAGCGTCACATGGCTTCACTTATATGTAGACTCTAAGGAAACAAAACAAAGGATCACTCAAAACCAAAGTAAAAACCAACCCTAGAAATCTGACTGCAAAGCTAAGTCTACCAGAGGGAGAAGGGGAAGGTAGAAAAACAAAAGGGGGCAGTTCAAAGGGACTCCAGTGGAGCATTAGGGGTGTTTGGTGTGGGGTGCGGTCACACACACTTGAAGAGGTGGGGTCCTGTAGGTCTCAATCCTGGGGGAAAAACAGGAAACAACTGTATTCCAGCAGCAGTGTGTGCACACACATGCTCACATACACAGCAGAGGGGGGATTCCCAAATGTTACTTAACTGTGGGTGTCGAAAGTGACAGGATTAGGGGTGATTTCTACAATCTACAATCTACAATCTACACTTGTTTTCCAAGTGTTAGGTAGTGCTGTAGGTTAAATATTGGAGGGAAAAATTCTGAATTTTAAAAACACAAGCTCTACTTGCTCTTTGGGTGTTGCTCCCTGTCTGAGTTACAGCTGCTGTGCACGGGAACAGTGCCCAGCCCCCACTCTGCCAGGCCTGCAGCTTGGAAAAGGCTGCGGACAATATGAGCATCTCTGGTTTGCTTCTGCTTTGTCTCACGGAAGAGCCAAATGCATTCCCAGGGAACGGCAGCCCCTCTTGGCCAACCCACCCTCACCCCTAGCCACCTCTGCTCCCTCAACTTCAGATTACTGAGGGAACACCATCTTGCCTATGCGCATCTTCCCACCATTCCGGGGGACGACGGGGACGGCGCCACAAAGGACACGGCTATTCATAGGGAACATCAAATTGAAGTGCAATCTGACAAATGACTCAAATCTGAATCGGCTGGTATTAAGATCTCAGAGTGGGAAGAGGGAAAAGCCTCTGTTCTCCAAAGGACATAATGGGACATTTAACAGATTTTTTTTCAAAGGGCAAATGAACAAACAAACATGCCATTTACGACTCAAAATGAAGTAGGTGAAGAATGAGCTGCTTATTAAAAATGCTGCTTTGGAGAAAACAAACCAAGAGACTTGTTTCTCCCTAAATGGATGGCAGATATGCCTAGTTTTCAAAATTACCTGGAGCCCAGGAGCCTAAGATCAATGATATCCCCCCTCGCAGACAGCAGATGGCCGGAGCACAGCATAAACACCGCTGAGTGTTTCCCACTTTGAGGGGGGGAGGAGACGGCTTGCGGCTGACAGATCTTTCCTGGGAAATGGCGCGGCGAGTCCTCCACATACCTGGCACACCAGGCTGAGCTCAAGACAACCCCAACCAAGAGGGTTCTGGGGAGCCATGTACAAAAAAGGCCCTACTGTGCTTGTTGTGGGGACGGTTCCGGGCTGTGAAACAAGGCTCACAAGGAGCCCCGGGTTCTCTTTGACTGCCCCAACTTCAAGGTCCCCTACAAAAGGACATGGGCCAAGAACAGAGGGAGTCAGAGACAGCTCGTCACAGAGGTCAGCAGAGACCCAGAAGTCATGGGGGTGAATATGGCTCTCCTTGTCTTTCCCTGGGGCTGGCTAAGGGAATGGGCCCCCCCACCCTCAGAGAGAACACAAGCCAGGCAGCCTCGGAGGAGACGTGACTTAACCTTTCCTGGCCCTTTCAGACTTTCTAGTGGCACCGGCAGACAACTCCCACAGCCGGGAACCTGGGCTTAGGGGGTGCTGTCTTTATTCCCTGTGGTGTCCTCCGTGCAGGGGTTCCTGGGTATGCATGAAAGGAACAACACACTGTCAGTCAAATCCAGTGCCCCGATGCACGAGAGAAGAAAGAAGATGCACAAAATTCAGAGGGTGAGCCCCAAAAGCAAAGGAGCAATGTGCAGACCAGTTTGCTTTCCAGTGGGTCGGGCAGCCCGTAACACCCAGCGACCGGGTGACAGGGCACCTCTTCAGATCCCTGAGACCACCACCTAGACGTGCTGTCTGTGGCCCCGATCCCAGACTGAACTAGGGCAAAAGCATCACAGTACATGGAACGTGTCCACGCAGACATGTCCCAAGCCTGAGCAAGCTGCGGACAGCCACGCGGACCTCACAGAGCCCTCACAACCTCCAAGACGAAGGGCATTTCAACAGACTCCCTCCTCCCAGGACAGAGGCAGTCTTGAGAAACAATTTGGGTTGCTACATTTTTGTAATTAGCACATGACACCAAGAATGTTTCTTCTTACCTCTGATTTTTCTGCAGACCCAAGTCGTCTGACCTCTCCTTGGAAGCTCATGCAAGAGAGATCAAAAATGGTCTTCTTCAGGTGCTGGTTGTCTGCATACAGTTCCTTCACCAGATGGATAAGGTCACTGACCTAGAACAAGCGCAGGGAGAAGAGTGCACCAGATTTCAGCTCCAGGGCCATGCCCCTGGACACAGACCTCCCTACTAAGCGGCCCCTCAGCATCACAGCAGTTAGGGAGTCAGGTGACCTGATTCTAGCTGTCAGGCTACCCGGCCCAGCCTGAATATGAATCCAGAGGCACCACTTTCAGGCAAAAAGACCCCGGACAAGCTGCCTAATCTAAGCCTCCATTCCTGCTGTGGAATGTGTCACTGAGGAGTGAGCGGGACTACAGTCACAATGGACTAAGGCTCTCGGCACGGTCCAAGATGGCAGTTAATGCTGTCTGTCTTGCATAAGACACTCTAGAGAAAAGCCCCGAAACTGAAGTTTCTGAGACTACGTCAGAGCCTTGCTTTACAGCATCGACCTTCTTCTTTGTAGCCTATCGAGCAATGTCAGGAGGAATAAGAGCCTTCAACTATAGAGCAATGACAGCTACTAACGTACTCCCACAGCTTTAGTCAATCATTCCTTACAAAATCCTGAGGAGGCAGACAGGCTAGGACGACCACCCCCACTTTACAGTGAGGATATGAAGTTTACTGCTCAAGGTTCCGTGGTTGGGCCATACAGAGACGTACCAATGGCTAAAGTGCCTCATTGGATGGAAAAAGTCAGCTGCCTCCGGACAGAGAGGTCCCGGGGCTCCCGGTCCAGTGCTCCTCCTAAAGCACAGGTCTTGCTATTGCCAGGGACACAAGCAACTGAGCAGACACCACCTGATTCCTGCAAGCTTCGAATCCCAGTGGCCAGTCATTCATTCCCCAAAAACTTCATCATGGGGTAATCATTCACCCTTCAAATAAAGTGGGAAGTTCCACCCTGGCTACGCCAAAACATGAATACAAACTGGACCCAACATTCAGGGAGGTTATAGTGAGAAGAACATTGATTCTATGCTTACTGAGCCTCAACCGAGAGAACTCCCTCCTGCCCCTTCACAGAGGTACAGTCGGTAGAAGCAGTAGCGATCGTCACCGCATCTTTTTCATCTTTATTAACTTCAGATGCCTTGAAGCTCTCTGCTTCACCCCTCCCTAAATACCCAAGTTCAGTCCTCCATTCTATTTCTTACTTCTTTGCCTTACACCTGCTGTTTTCACTTTCTGAGAAACCTCTCCACACAAACTCCTATTCATCCTTCGAAACTTCCTCACACTCATTTCTGTTGAGATCTACTTTCTCTGATCATGCGAGCACCCCCAGCACTGACACTATGCCTCTCTTTCATGACCTCCATGCCTGTACGTCTGTCTGTCACAGCAGCGCTTCTGCTGTGCTCCACCTTACAAGGAGCTGTTCACTCTACAAGGGGGTGTGCTTCTCTGAGACAAAACCAAATCTGTCATGTGGTCATTTTACAATGAATCAGTCTCCTCTGAACTCATAGTTCCTTTTCTTATCATGGCTCCTAAAATCTTTGAACACTAAACCACACTAACCACACCACCAATCAACACACTGAAAAACCTTTCCAGTTTTAAAAAAGATTTATTGATCCATTGTAGACCTTTATCCTTTCAAAAAGCATCTATTAACTTCCGCTGCGTGTGTGCCAGGTACTGGGAAATCAGAAGTAATAAGACACAGTCACTAACTTTAAGATGTTCACAACCTATCAAGGGAGAGAGATGATAACCAGATCACTGCAGATCAGAATGAGAAGAGTATCAGTGTGATTAGGTGCAGAAAGTGAGGTGAACGCCCCAAGGGAAAGGTGGCGGACTCTGCGTGGAGGCCCCCAGAGAGTGTTACCGGAGGAGATGGAGCCTGGGCTGGGTCCTGATACAAGCCCAAGGAGGAATGGATCAGACAAGGGGGGCTGGGCCCCCCAGCTGATGTGCACAGAAAGAACAGACAGGCAGGGAGGAGAGACAGGAAGGAGAGGGGTGGGGTTTTCAAAATCCTGCACCTCTGGAAGCTGGTGGAAGCATGGCTTCTGGTGGAAGCACGGCTTCTAGTGATGGTCACGGCATAGTATACTGCTGCAAAATCATAACGAATGTGGGACCCCCAAAACTTACCTAATGTTACCAAGTTAACCTCAGTACCTCAGTATAAATTTCTTTAAAAATATCTTGAACCCCTCTGATCAAGAACCCAAGAGACAACAAACAGCCAACAGAGCATGGAAAGTTAGTTGGTCCATACCTTTTTCTTCAGTTCTTCTTGAGAAAAATGTTCCACTGGAAGCCGATCATGCTCTCCAAGGCAAATACTCAGATAAGATGTTTGATCACTATAAAATGAAAATGGCTCTTCTGCACAATAAAAAAAAAAAAAGGTGGGGAGGAGGAGAAAAATAATATCAGAAACAGATCCGTCCAAGACCAATGCCAGTGCAATCCATCTAACACCATTTGGGTGGGGGGCTGGGAGGGTGGGTAGAGGAGGCCAGAAGTACCCACAGCAAGTTTAATGCACCACCTTTGGAGCAAACGCAGTTTTCCCTTTTCTCAAGGGTGCCATCGCGAAGTATGGTTCATCACAGCTCAAGCTTCCGCTCTGGCCAATTCTGAATTATCATTTCCATATCAAGTATTGCATCTGGAGACCATTTTGAATGGCCCAAGGGAATAGCGATTTCAGTTTAAATGAGGGAATGATTCTGTTAGGTGAGAATATTGGGGGGGTGGGGGGAGACGTGAGCCTCAAGGGTTGAACCCAAGGGGAAAAAAAGTACCTGATATATTATTTTACTGACCCCAAAATCACCCACGGTAGCAAGAACCCAGCCCACATAGAGAAACTGCCTACTAGACATCAGGTAAGAAGACCTTTGGTGGCCCAGGTAAGAGTCAGCTTCCTCTGCCACAAAGGTCATATTCACATAGGGAGGGAAAGCGCAGTGGAGGGGCAGGCTAATTAGTAAGCGAGGCACAGCCACAAACATGATCTCTCTGAACTCATGCGGGTAAGAGCTGATACACCGACTCTGCTAGAAAGAGCTACATCTCAAGTCTGGGTAAATCAGTCCCAACTCCCAGCCCAAGTTTTGGTTTCTCATGGGATACATGTCAGAGATGAGAAGTTAGGTGCCTGACCCTTTCCCTCGTACACAGTAGGTGCTCAAAAAATAGCAAATCTACCATTGCTGTTACCTATTTTTTCCATACATGCCAGGCCCCAGACTAGAGACAGTGAAAGGAAGGGGTCAGCCTCCAGCCAAGCAGAGGGCCAAACAAGGCTGTGATGAGCGGCCAGGTAAGCCTCTTGGGCCCCGGGTCTCGGCCCTTCCCAGATGAATCCACGTGGGCGTGCCAGTGCGCTCTCACCCCACAGGTCCGCGCGGCTGGGCTCTCTGCGCTGGGTGCTGAGCTAGCCAAACCCAGGCGTTCTGGGCAGCGAGGGTTATTGCCGGAGAGAGGCGCTGCAGGGCCCTGTGGTTACGTGCAGCTGAGGCAGCCAAGGGTGCAGAACAGCACAGAGGCAGCAAGCCCCGCACCCTCTGCAGAACTGCCCCAACACACGCAGCCCTTCTGCAGGACGGTGGAAGGCAGACGGACACACAGGGAGAGCCGACACGAACACAGTCACCCCAGGAAAGGAGCCCCAGATGGAATCCTGCGGGTGCCTCATCTCCTACTGGAATTTTAGAATTCTTGAGGTCCCAGTAGAAAGGCCAAAGGGAAAGACACACGGGAGCGCTTGTACCTTCCCGCCTCTGAGCTTCGCCGATCTGATCCCCCAGGGCCTTTTTCAGATTCTGACACGAGAGCACATCTTGCTCCAGTTGCCTCCGAAGAGCCAAAATGTTGCTCAACTCAGCCTGCAGGTCATTGACACTGATAAAAAAGACAGCAGCAATTGAGAACCTAACTATTTATGCTGTGATTTTTATGTCTTTTGTGGGTTGTTGTTGTTTTCTGGTTATAAAAGTAGATACGTGTTCACTACCGAAAATTTTAAATGTAAAAGTATAAAGAAAACAAAATTACCATGATCCTACTACCGGTTACCACACAGCAGACTACACTTCCTCCTGGCCTTTTTCTCGCATATTTTTCACAAGGCTGAAAGATCACAGGACACACAATGCCAAACGGTGCGTGCCTCCCTCGCCAGGATGTTGCCTTACGCTACTGGAAATGATCTGCAAACATCACCCTTAATGACGATACAATGTTAAACTAGGTGAGTGCCCCATTAGTGGATATTTGGGCCATTTCCAAGTTTTGGGTTGAAACAATTTAATTATCCAGAATGTTTCTCTGTTTGCAATGATGCCTGACAAGGGCTTTGCTAAGGAAGAGGAAGTTCCCCAAAGTTTGGGTGTCACTTGACACCCACACCTCAGAAGAAACAGTCTGTTGTGTCACTCTGAAAGAGGTGGTACCGTGGGGGTGAGGGGCTGGAGGGAAGAGAGAAAAGAAAGGAGGAAGAGGGAGCCGCTAACAGCAGGGAGAGAAGGCTCAATCTGGGAGCCAAGAGAACGCCACTGTGACGGGCTGGCCATTCACAAAGGCATGGCGGGAAGATTTTTATTTGGGGAGGGGGTGCCAAGTTCCACGTCGTCTCTGTGATATGGAGCTGAGCTGCGCAGACAGCGTGTATGACACCAGCACCCCTGAACGGGGAGGAGGCCACGATAATGCACACCTCCCAATCTGCATTATTCTTGGGCGGGGACTGTCCAGCAGAACTTTCTCTGATGAGGGAAACATTCTGGATCTGTGCTAATATGGTAGCCACCAGCTCGTGCTCTGTGAGCATGTGAAATGCGGCTAACACACTGAGGAACTGAACGCTTCGTTTTTTTAATTTAAGCTAAAGAGTCCCCTGGTTAGTGGTTCTGAACTGAGCAGTGCACACCCGCCGGAGGGACCTGATGTCCCCCGCACCGTGCACCTGGTGGGGTCACAAAGCTCACCCCCAGGCCTCAGAGGCGCAGAAGCCCCAGCACGCGTCTGAGCACCGCGGGAACGTGTGGCTGAGCCTCTTGCGCCTGCAGCCTTGTTCACACTCAGATTAGTTTCTTAAGACAGATTTCCAGCAGTGCAATTATTGGGTCAAAGCATGTGAACATTTTTCAAGACTACCAAAACACATTAACAAACCAGAAGGCCTTCCTTTTTAAAGACCAAGAAATACATCACTCCCTGCTCAGTGGCCAACCTATGGCTCCCTAAGAGGGTCCATAAACACTCTGAATCTGTCTGTAAAAATTTACGAAAATGTGGATTTTTCTAGAGAGGGCCCATAAGTTTTCATCAGATTTTTCAAAAGGGATCCACAGCCCCAAATGGCCAGTAGCTGCAGCTCTGAGCGTGTGTGCTCCAGTCTCCAGCCCACTCTCCTTCAGAGAGTTCTTCCAGCTCCATCCATCGAACCACACACATAAATCAACACATACTGGAAGGAAAATAAACCATTACGTCTAATCTTCGACGCGCGCTGCGTTGAAGATGGTGCACCGTGAAGCCGGCTTCTTGCAAAGGAAGGGGCCCCCACAAGCAACTTGTACCTGGTTCCATTTCAAGACAATCACAATGACCAATTTGTAAGGCTGATGGAAAGCCTTACAGGGGTGTCACCGCACAGCATTTGCCTGGATGAGGTCATGCCACAGAGACATTTAACAAGGGGAAAAAAGGAGATTGTTTTAGCGACGCGCCTGCGATTAGGGCTGGGGACAGCTAACTGCTTTGCCGCCGCTTTCATTTGCTAGCAGGGTGAAAAGTCCACAGCTGCTGCTCCTGGGCCTGTCAGCTGTTTTCCCAACTCCAGGATCTTTTCAAGGTGTGAGGTGTTGGCAGAACAAAGGGGCTTCATGCAGAAAGGAATGCGAGCCCCATGTATGCCTCCTTCTGGAAGGGAGTTGGGGCGGAAGCAGGGATGAGGGGTCCAAGAGCCAAGCACTCACCATCGTGCAAGGCAGTCACACAAGGGGACAATACCTTTCCTTCGAGACCACTCTGAGGGCTAACGGGGAAGAGCTTGGCACCATGCTGAGCACACAGTAGACGCCCAACAAACATATTTCCACATGCCCTCCCCCATATGCAAACACTGACATTTATGAGCCAGACTTTCTGATTCTCAGGCGTTACAGCAGTGAGCCTCATCTGGAGATGATTTTCTGCCCAAGGGGACACGTGATGATATGTGGAAACAGTGCTGGATGTTACAGCTGGGGAGGGCAATGCTACTGCATGTAGTGACAAGAGTCAGAGATGTTGCTACATATCCTGCAACGCACAGGACAGTTCCCCGTGACGGAAGTTTCCAGGCCCAAGTCCCAACAGTGCCATGGCTGAGAAAGCCTGAGGTCCAGGAAGCGCAAACTGTGCCGGTCCCAAGATGAGAGCTGTCTCAGTAAGGGCACTGGCCCAGGAGCCAGGGAGATCTGACCTTTGACAATCCTTAACTGTAGAAGCTTGGGTAGTCCCACCACCATCACCAAGAGCAGATTTCCTCTTCTGTAATATGGGGACAAATACACAGGCTGCTGAGGTGAGGAATAAAGAGGAAAGAGGAAAGGACCAGGGACACAGCTGCCCGTGACTTGTTTCCTTCCTCCCTTTCCAAGTCAAATTACATCACCTCTCCCGAGACTCCCACCCCTAATAAGAGAGTAAGCTGGTGTTAGCCCAGCGGTCCCATCTGCCTTAGTCCACAGTTCTATCCTCTGGATATAGCAAGGCCTGAGCTCAAACTCAAACCCACCTAGAAGCTAAGCCTGTGCATACTGGGATAGTGAAGCATTCGGAAGCTTTCCTTGTAGTTATTATTCTATATTAACGTTACCCTTTACTGAGGGCTTACTATGTGTCAGGCAGTATTAGGACTACACACACTATCATCTCTTGTTTCGAAACAGTCCTGTAATGCAGGCAGGTAGGCAGGCAGGCAGGTAAACCTGCCAATTTCAAATGCACAAACACAGGCACTGAGGCTCAGGGTGGAAAGACTTAGCCAAGAGCGCAGAGCTACTGAGCGGCAGAGGTGGGATTTAGAAGCAGGTCTGTCTCACCCTAAATGTATTTCAACTCTGAAGGTGCACAGGAAACCATTTAAGCATCCTTCATAGTCACAGCTCTGCCACAGGCTCGTCCCACTTTTCATTCATTAAAAGAGAGCCTCTGAAACGCAGAGCACCCCAATGCCAAGAGGGCTTGACTGCGTCACACCCACCCATAGGCCTGCTCAAGCCCAGATCAGAATCTGGCTCCCGCGGGAGATGCTGCTGGAGGCGACTAAAGCCACTTTGCCCATCCCCTCCTGAGTTCCCCGCATTGCCCAGCCACGCCCCGAGGGAAATGACTAGCAGCTGAGGCTTCCTGAAAAAGCTCACTTTCAGAGAGTGATGCCTTCGCCCAGAATTTCATCAGCATGTTTTCATTTTCTCTAAACTCATTTCAGATTTTAAAATCTGAAAATTATCTCATAACTTAGAAGACAGCGGGGGGGGGGGG